>JXCR01047499.1:710950-754723 GCA_002079205.1 Phalaenopsis hybrid cultivar | reverse complement strand
ATATATATATATAAGATAAAAGAAAGAAAAAAAAAAAAGATTTCATTTCCATCGAAAGTTTTTAACATTGCCAATAAAGGTATAACTGACTTACACAAAGTATTGCATGCTTAAAATAAGTAATAAAACGATTATCCTAGACTGCCAATATCTCCTGAAAATGCTTCAAGTAGAACAGCTTGGTTGAACTTTCGTGCATAGTGCAATAAAAAAATTGAATGGTTAGATAATTAGGAAAGTGTCAAAATGTTATTGTGACTCTTTGTCGGAGGTCATTTGAGTCTCATAGTCTATAAAAATGTCAATGTAGTCCCCAAATTTTTTTAAATAAGGCAAAAATATTCCTCCCCGGGTACTATTTCAGCCCACACTAAAAGATTATGAGGACTAATTTGACATTTTTATAAACTCTTGGACTAAAATTCTNCATAGTCTATAAAAATGTCAATGTAGTCCCCAAATTTTTTTAAATAAGGCAAAAATATTCCTCCCCGGGTACCATTTCAGCCCACACTAAAAGATTATGAGGAATAATTTGACATTTTTATAAACTCTTGGACTAAAATTCCCCCGTGTAAATAATTAGGGGAATATTTTGGCACTTACTCATCAGATAATGCATCAAGTGGATTCATACAAATTGCTCACACATTAAAATAGCAAATATGAAATCGGATTTCAGAAGATTCAAATACATAAAATAAATTAAAACTCACCAAAAGATCCCTAAACATTGTTACCGATAGCTAGCTTCACTAAGGCCCCGTTTGGGGCGGTGCGAATTTGTGATGTTTGGAGCGGTGGGGCAGTTGCGGTCCCCCGCGATTTCGCTTAACTACGGGCCGCAGCTCCTTACTCGGATGCCCCTCAGCACCGTCTTCTAGACCTACTCCATCGACCAACTCGCCCGCCGCAGCCGTCTCGATGCCACCGCTGCCGAGTTCTCCTCCATGCTCTCTTCCTCAACCTCCCCCAACTAGGGCTGTCAAAAAAGCTCGTTGTTCGCGAACAGTTCGTGTTCGATTCGCCAGAGCATTCGTGTTCGATTCGTTCGATAAGCAAACGAGACGAACACGAACAATTTTTTCGTTCGATTTGCTAAACGAACCAAACACGAACACTGATGCGTTCGTTCGTGTTCGAATCGTTATTGTTCGAAATAAAAAAAATTAAATAAATATATATAAAAAATANGCCATCTAGGAGGATCATTTTTGCTCTAATTCTACATTGTGACTCAATTTCATGTCTCAAACATAAAGAACATTTTTTAGTAGAATAATCTCTTAAACTCGAAGTTGGCTTTGTTAAGCCATTCCTGACATCATGTGATCATTAACTCATGCTTGTAGCTTCCTCTTGGCACCCAAAGCCATCCTGCAAGTAAGAGTGTACATTATTTAGTCAAAATCGAGAAACCAACCAAACCAAGCAAGTTTGGTTGATTCGATTTGGTATCAAAAATGTATTTCTATTTTTATTTTGAACAATTAACATTCGGTTTTCGGTTATTATTTCGGTTTGAATTTTTATTTAACCAAACAAAACAAATAACAAAAATTTGATTAAGTTTTTTTATTATATTTTAGGAGCATTTATATACATATTACCTAATTCTATGTATTTGTATATTTAACACCTAAACACTACTTTTTACATTTATACAACACTAATCCTTCATATTTCATAAAAAAATATCCCCATTTTAAATTTTTTTAAAAATGAAATAGAACATTTCATGTAATAAATGAAGGACTCATGAAATTAAATAGATATTATACATTTAAGATATATATATCTTAATGTTTCTTCGTAATAAACTCAAAAAACCATTAAATTCATGTAAACATGTCTATTTCACTTGAAATCTCCCTATCATCACCCTCATGCCTAACAACATATCTCTATCTGCCTCCTATCCTATAACTTTTGCATCTATCCATCTCCACTTGAGACTTTTCACTACCATCCTTTCCAATAGCACCTTGTCGAGTTGACTTATCAACTTGGTGCCCCCCGCTTATTGCCCTCTTACTTTATAGCCTTTATGTCAGCTTGTCTACTCCAACAGAAGCATCTCTATCATTGCATTATGTTTAATAGCTTCATGTCACTTGCCTTCATTGCCTAACAAGTTCATGTTGGCACCCTCATCTTCAACACTATCTAGCAGCTACCTTTCCTAAACAACCGCTTGCTTTTCCACATGATGAGCCTTTAAGAGGTCAATATGACAAAACTAAAAATATGTGGACCACTACTTTGTCTCGCTACACCACCACCAACTAGCGCCAAAACAATAATATCATTCTTCCCACAAGCCTATCACCTCGAACGCCTGCAGATAAAAAGGATCCATGTCTCATACACGTCCTTACAATAACTACCACAAGCATCCAATTGGATCACATCCTTTTGCTTATAAATATGTATATCACAAGTTTTTAGTGGATCGACATATTATTCTTGAGACTGGTATCACGTAGAGTTACTATTCGATGTCATTCTCTCCTCATCCTTCTTCCATCAGAAATACATAGACCATCAATGTATATTTCATTATTCATTCATTCAAAGTGGAATCCCACTCTTTTGCTTGGTAAAACATGCCTTCCTCTATTTCCTCTAAACTCACACCATCCAAGAAGTATCTCTCCTAAAACACTCCCATTTTATGTTTTTTTAACGTCCCTGCCTTGACTCCGGACACATTGCCTCCATAAACATTCATGTGGAGGGCAAAGTCGCCCTAAATAACAGAGTTTTTAAAATTTTAAAACAATAATTCAAACCAAGTTAATTTAGAAAGCCCTTTTTCATTAGCATCTAACCACCCAACCAAAAGAAGAAATAAAAGCAATGTGATTAAGCTGCTTCTTTACATGCCCCGACTTAATTAATGATATAGTCCTAGCTTAGAGAATTTCATTTAAATTTTCATAACCTCCATCATGAAGTTATAACACAAAATTAATATTCCTTAAATTTACTGATGGAATGCTAAATACTTAATATAAAATTAAACAAAAAGAAACAAGTTAAAACTGATAATTCAATACTTTTAAATAATCATAATCAAAATGTGCATGTCTATTTAAGACATATGGGAGTAAAAAATGGTCTCACATAACAAGCACAATAATAATTAAGTTTATAACATACTGGTTGTGGCCACTACCCATGAACTTTAGCCTTTGGATTGACATCCATTTATCCAGTAATGCAGTATGACAAATAGAGTCATCAATGTTCCACCATCCTGGCAAGTGAAATCAAAGCTGATAGTACACTTGAGATGAAGTGTTTTATATTATTTATAACTCTCATGACTCTTAATGGATTCCATCATGATCACATACGATTTACAAGTAGAAAACTCCTAAATAGGCCTCATATGGTTGAGTGAACTCTTCAAGTGTGAGACTAGATGATGTTGAAAATATTTCTTTTGTGGGCTATTGATGACTGCTGTGGATAAGTTCAATGAGTGGGGAGTGTAAAATTAAGACATAGAAGTGTAAAGCGGTCCTTCATTGAAAGCCAAATAAGATATAAGTTCGTAGTATACTAGTAGACCACCCAATAAATCACAGATTTTACACCATCCTAATAAACCCAAACTGACACAACACACTATCAATTGCCAAAATCCATTATTCAAAAGCGGCTAGATAAAGTTACATCCATATATTTCAACAAACTAAACGAAGCAGTAAATTGAGAAACTTTAGGTCTAAATTGCATGAAAAGTATTTATGTTGGTTCTATGCATTAAAAAAAAGAGTAATAAAACCAACTCTAATTTATGAATTTCTGAAGAAGGAAATAATTGAGGCAAGTGCTAGGTTTGGCAAATTTGTGCACCCATAGGCATGCCATAAAACTATTAATTTGCCCAAGATGTAGCTTAACTAACTTGAAATAATCTTGACTCCCCAACAACAACAATACAAAAAATATGTTCTACTATTAGTGTAACTTTAACATTTATATCTGAATTCAACATCAACTCCGAATTNCATATATATATATATATATAGATACATACATACATATATATATATATATATATAGATACATACATACATATAGATATATATATATAGATACATACATACATAGATATATATATATAGATACATACATACATATATACATATGTATATATGTATGTATGTATAGATACATATATATATATGTATATATGTATACATATATATATAGATATATATATATGTATGTATACATATATATATAGATATATATATATATATGTATGTATGTATATATATAGATATATATAGATACATACATACATACATATATATAGATATATATAGATAGATACATACATACATATATATAGATATATATAGATACATGCATACATACATAGATATAGATATATATAGATACATGCATGCATACATATATATAGNTGTATATATATATATATATATATATATATATATATATATATATCAGATAAAAGAAAGAAAAAGAATTAGATAAAAGAAAGAAAGAAATATTTCATTTCCCTCGAAAGTTTTTAACATTGCCAAAAAAGGTATAACTGACTTACACAAAGTATTGCATGCTTAAAATAAGTAATAAAACGATTATGCTAGACTGCCAATATCTCCTGAAAATGCTTCAAGTAGAACAGCTTGGTTGAACTTTCGTGCATGGTGCAATAAAAAAATTGAATAGTTAGATAATGAGGAAGTGTCAAAATATTATTGTGACTCTTTGTCGGAGGTCATTTGAGTCCCAGAGTCTATAAAATTGTCAATGTAGTCCCCAGATTTTTTTAAATAAGGCAAAAATATTCCTCCCTAGACACTATTTCGGCCCGTACTAAAAGATTATGAGGATTAATTCGACACTTTTATAAACTCTTGGACTAAAATTCCCCCGTGTAAATAGTTCGGGGAATATTTTGGCACTTACATATCAGATAATGCATCAAGTGGATTCATACAAATTGCTCGCACATTAAAATAGCAAATGTGAAATCGGATTTCAGAAGATTCAAATACATAAAATAAATTAAAACTCAACAAAAGATCCATAAACATTTTTACCGATAGCTAGCTTCACTAAGGCACCGTTTGGGGCGGCGCAAATTTGTGATGTTTGGAGCAGTGGGGCAGCTGCGGTGCCCCGCGATTTCGCTTAACAGCGTGCCGCAGCTCCTTCGACTTTTTACTCGAATGCCCCTCAGCGCCGTCTTCTAGACCTACTACATCGACTACTCGCCCGCCGCGGCCGTCTCAACGCCACCGCTGCCGAGTTCTCCTCCATGCTCTCTTCCTCAACCTCCCCCAACCACGTCACTTGCATCACTCTCCTCTCCGCCTACTCTGACTTCTCCTCCTCCCCTTTCTCCNCATACATACATGCATCCATACATACATATATATATACATACATACATACATGCATCCATACATACATATATACATACATACATACATGCATGCATACANGTTCCCTCCTCTTCACCACCACCCTCCTAGATTTCTAGGGTCGTGGCTTGGAGATTGCTAAGCAGACGCCGCCATTGGCTTGATTGCGAATTCTTGTGATTCCAAATTCTGCAGCTACTAGAGTGGTAAAGATGATTGTAAATTAAAGATTTTAGTTTTCCTACTAGTGTTATTTTATTTTATATTGTTGTTATTGAGTAAATATATGCACAATAAATATTTCCCCATGTTTGAAGATAAATGAATAAAATGTCCCCATAAAAATAGTGAGGGGACTATTTTGGCACTTTACTCCTTAAAGATTCATCACTTTGGCTTTTGTTTGTAAATGCAAATAAACACTTTCCGTGTTAGTTGAAATTGACTTTTAAATTCTGCATGATATTTGCTTGTTGAAATTGACTTTTAAACAACTTTACTAAACAGGGTCAGAATAATCATTTTTCAAGAAACAGCTGTAGCAGCTGTTTTGACACAGCTGCAACAAACAAACAGTCAACTTCCCATCAACATTTTTTTAGGGTTGCGCAGCTGCAGCTGAAAAACTGAAAAGCTGCAGGTACGCCAAATAGAGCCTAAATCTTCCGGTTGCTATGCTTAAATTTACTTTAATGATCAATTTTAATTAGCATCAATGTTTTAATTTTC
This sequence comes from Phalaenopsis hybrid cultivar, assembly GCA_002079205.1. Classification (NCBI taxonomy): domain Eukaryota; kingdom Viridiplantae; phylum Streptophyta; class Magnoliopsida; order Asparagales; family Orchidaceae; genus Phalaenopsis; species Phalaenopsis hybrid cultivar. The sequence goes on along the minus strand of JXCR01047499.1, from coordinate 748,586 downwards.
AACTCAAGTGTGGCTAAATATAACAAAATAAACTGAAAAAGAAGAAAAGAAATTTCAAATTTATCATCAATCAAGAAGGATTGCCAAATACAGCAGACATAGCATACATGCAGTCCAATGCCAACCCTAAAACTCAGTCCATCGGACCCTAAAGACCCACTGTGACTCGATTACCACTGTATTACCCACCATAAAGCGCTTGCACTCAATATAATATTCTCCCAGCAACGCATAGAACAGAAGCATGGATTTTAGCATATATTCACGGTAAAGTGTAAACCAATCAAAAGCTATAAATTCTCCCAAAAACTCCTCATCCATAACAGCAAACATGGACACGCAATTTGAATAGTTCAAAACCCTTAAATTGGTCCGAGAATGACAATCAAATCAAGAAAAACATTCGCGGTAAATAAAACCCTAGAATAATTACCAGACTGCAAATAAAAAATATCAACCACACCGCAAGAGCAAATTAGGTTGAACCTCCGAAACTCCAAAAAAGAAAGAGAAAGAGTTCCAAGGCCAGAAACAAACTGACCCGACTCTTGTAGATAGCGGAAAACAAGAAAGTTCAGCTCGTTGGAGGTGATCGATGAGGGCGTCGTCATGAGATCCCTCGCGGCCGTAAAACCATGGCCAGAGCGAACCTCAGAAGGCAATATGCGGAGAACGGGGTGGAAGAAAGAAGGGGGAATGGGAGAATCAGCGCCTATAAAGGGCTTCTGACTGTTTGATTGAAGATAAACGGCGGCGCCGGGAAATGAGCCGACGGCGAGAGCTTCGTCCCCTAACCTGCAGATATTTAGCACCGTGAGCTCATATTGCGATTAGGGACCGAAGCAACTGCAACCTAAGAAAACGTTTGTCCAACAAGATTCGCCCATGCTTCCAATATGGATTTAGTTAATTGATAATTTAATGTAGGGAATTTTACATACACACCATATATCTTTTATGTATTTACATATCGAACAACAAAAATTTGATAAACTTATAATACTTTGATGTCATAAAATTATGTTTATAATTGATGATCGACCAATTAATTTAGCATAAAAAATATATGTGCTGAAAAACTTATAATTTATGGTCTTTTTGAATAAGTTGTGGTTGTTTTGAAAAACATCTATGAAACAGTTGCAAAAAAATTTATTTAAAACAAAATTGTGCTGACTATCAAAAATTTATTTAATTTTCAAAATACAATATCGCAACTTTTTTACAGCCACCCGCTTTAACAGTCTCGGTTAAAAAAATTAATTTCTACCACAAAAATTTCAAAAAAATAGCAAGAAAGTAAATTCTCAAACATAAGTGTGGTGGAACGTCGAAGCGCCAAGCATTCAAAAAGTTGTCCCAACATACCTTAAGATTTTTATTTAAACAATATGAGTACTTGAGATAATTTAGGGCCCATATTTAAATTTGAGTGTTAAAAATATATTTAGGTTAGATGTAGTTGTTTAAAGATACATGTGTGAAGCTGCTGCAGATGAAACTACATTTTAAAAATGATGATGACTATTAAAAACATATTTTATTTTTTGAAAGTCATACCACAATTTTTCGACAACTAACATATTTTAACAGTTCAGATTGAAAAAAACAATTTTCTTCACAAAAATTTAAAATAAACAACAAAAAAATAGTTTTCCGAACAATAATGTGGTGGCGGTCTGAAAAAGCAAAGCAGAAAAAAAATTGTCAANCATACCACAATTTTTCGACAACTAACATATTTTAACAGTTCAGATTGAAAAAAACAATTTTCTTCACAAAAAGTTAAAATAAACAACAAAAAAATAGTTTTCCGAACAATAATGTGGTGGCGGTCTTAAAAAGCAAAGCAGAAAAAAAGTTGTCAAAAATATATCCTAAATGATTTTTGGTTTCGATATATATATCTATATATATATATATATATATAATGTATATATACATACATACATGTATGTGTGTATGTATGTATATATNAATGAGCCGACGGCGAGAGCTTCGTCCCCTAACCTGCAGATATTTAGCACCGTGAGCTCATATTGCGATTAGAGACCGAAGTAACTGCAACCTAAGAAAACGTTTTAGTCCAGCAAGATTCGCCCATGCTTCCAATATGGATTTAGTTAATTGATAATTTAATGTAGGGAATTTTACATGCACACCATGTATCTTTTATGTATTTACATGTCGAACAACCAAAATTTGATAAACTTATAATAATTTGATGTCATAAAATTATGTGTGAAAATGATGTGTTTCACTTTTAAACAAATCATTATTGTCATTTTTATATGATATTAAATAATTATGTTTTATGCATATAAATATTAATAGTTAGCTGTCAGATTTGTAAATATACAAGAATTATGTGGTGTGCATGTAAATAGCTTTTAATAAATGTTTTATATTGATTAGTTTTTTTCTCATAAAATAATTTTCCTATCTCCATTTATAAAAGAAGAGGTGCAATATGTGAAATTACATGTTCACGCCTGTTTTAATAAAGACATTACAGAATATTTTAGATATTTTATATAGATGAGCATGCAACTTTTTTATCGCCTCAAATCAACGGGTCTTGATTTTGACAATATTTGCTTGCCTGACTATGCTAAATTGGGGTTGGCTAGCAATTATTTAAAGTAGGCAGGGAGGGCGAATTTAGAGTGTCTTCTGATGTGTATTTCTTCCTTGAGATATCATATTCTACTTTTAGTCAATTTTTACCTCTTAGGATATTAGTAGCGTTCTTAAATTATAATTGGGTTTTTTTTATCTGCTTGAATTGAAATTGAACCGATAATAAAATAAAATTTTAATTTTATAATTAATGATCGACAAATTAATTCAGCATAAAAAATATATGTGCTGAAAAACTAATAAGTTAGGGTCTTTTTGAACAAGTTGTAGTTGTTTTAAGAATCATGTGTGAAACAGTTGCAGCAAATTTTATTTTTAAGAAAATTGTCCTTACCATTAAAAATTTATTTAATTTTCAAAATGCAATATCGCAACTTTTTTACAGCGACCCGCTTTAACAGTCGTGGTTGAAAAAAATAAATTTCTGCAACAAAAAAATAGCAAGAAAGTAAATTCTCAAACAAAAGTGTGGTGGAGCGTGGAAGAGCTAGGCAGACAAAAAGTTGTCCCAACATACCTTAAGATTTTTATTTAAATAATATGAGTCCTTAAGATAATTTAGGGCCAACATTTAAACTTGAGGGTTAAAAGTATATTAGGGGTAGATGTAGATGTTTACAGAAATATGTGTGGAGCTGCTGCAGAAGAAACAACATTTTAAAAATGGTGATGACTATTAAAAACATATTTTATTTTTTGAAAGCCATACCACAATTTTTCGACAACTAACATACTTTAACAGTTCAGATTGAAAATAACAATTTTCTCCGCAGAAAGTTCAAAAAAACAACAAAAAAATAGTTCCCTGAACAACAATGTGGTGGCGGTATGAAAAAGCAAAGCAGAAATATATACACATATAGATATATGTATGTATAGTTACATACATATATATAGATATATATATGTATATATAAATCTATATACATACATATATATAGATATATATGTATGTATGTATGTATATTTATATGTATATATTCTAAGGGGTTTTGTTTATCTTGTTTTGAGGTGGATATATATTAGTTTTTAAGGGCATTTACATACATACCACACAACATCTATATATTTACATATCTAATACATTTTTTTTATACATTCATAACATTAAAATCTTTTGCATCACATAAAAAATGTCATCATTTTGATTTTTTAGAAGTGAGATTCTACTTTTCATATGAAGGTCATGTGATATGTATGAAAAAATAAAATTTACTTTTCCTAAGATTTAAACTCACAAATTTTTCTTCAATTAGATTAAGGGTCTATTAGGGGCAGCTGTAGTTGTTTGAAGAACCAACAGTGATATAATTGAAGAAAAAGTTGATTTTCAAATAATTATGGTGTCCGTTAAAAAAAAATAAAATGATTTGTTAGAATGCAACTTTCTAGTAGCCACCTAAGCAGTTAGTCGTGAAGAAAAAACTAAGATTTAAGTTATAATTATTTAAAAATATAGACAAAACATAATTTGACCAAAGAAAACAAACTGTGGTTTAACACTGCCTCCACAAACACACCCTATGTTCAAGTAGAGCGCATATTACAACAGAACTCCGAACGTAGAGATACGTTCAGATTTCAATAATCGCTGTGTTATGGGAATATCCAGCTTTGTTACAGGAATATTCCATCAGCATTATTTGTAAAAAATGAAGTGTTGTTCGAGTATCATGTGATGTTATTAGATTACTTTGCGGTGTTATTGAAATATTTATGTGTTACTTGATTTAGGATTGTGTCATTCGACATATTCCCTGTGTTATTTCAATTTCCACTATATTATTGGAATAACACACACAACCTCAAATCAACCTTGAGAGAATATTTCAATATCACTTAATTTTCCATGAAGAACGCGTGTGAAATATTTGTACAACAATACTCCTCTAAGAAAGGAAAAATTATTCCGTACGGATCGGGCACCGGACGTAGCTTGCGTGTGCGTGCGGTGTCCGATCCGGACCGTAAATCAACTGATTTACGGTCCTGATTTATTTCGATGGGCCCCACCTGAAATTTTTTATTTTTTATTTTTAAAAATAGAAATAATCCTGACCGTAGATCACCGTGATCTACGGCCAGGATCGGACACACGCAATAATTCTTCATAAGAAAGCTATAAGAATGCTAGTGTTCCAATCCGAAGGAGCACTAACGTTATATTTTTCCGTTGAAGTCAAACTTTTGGAACCTATGGTTCTCCTCCTCGTCTCCCACCCGATCCCACAATGCCGGCCAATGGGTTGGAATGCGATGAAGTGAAGCATGAGGAAGAAGCTCGAGAAACCGAATCCCCCTCCACTCACGACTACGGACTACCCTTCCCCATCGCCGGCCATGACATTATTCTCCACTGACACATGATCACCGTCAAATCGTACTCTCGCGACGCCGTCATCAACCTGCTCATCGACAAACCCTTCAACCATTCCATGCTCCCCAAGTGGCACAACACTCTTCCTTACGAAGAATTATCCTCCATCGCTCGCCTCACTGATCACGAGGCCTTCGATGTAACCTCGGCCTCGTCCCTAAAGGCGATGGCGGCCTCCCCGATGCTTCCTTCGATGGTGTTATGCAGATACTCCAGATTTAGTTTATAGGGATCTACAGGCACATGCTCGACTCTTTCAAGGTTAGGGTTATGTGCATCAAGTAATTCTATAATTTCGTTGTTTTGGATCCAAACAAGGATTCTCTCCATAATGCAGAATTTTTATCTGTGGAGATCCAGGATTGCTCTGCTCGAGCTTCCAGCGGCGGATCAGCATAGCATGGTACCGTTTATTTTGATTTGTCTGATGAACGATGCCTTACTTGATATATATTATTTGGAGAAGGCCTTTACCATATTCTTATGAACACCTTTTTCTTTCCTTCATTAGATTTTTGAATGTTTTTTTAAGCAATTACTGAAATGGTAATTTTAGCTTAATGCTAGGCTTTCTTGTTTTATATTGGAGGGTTATTTCTGCCTATTTTGGAACGGCATTTTAACAATATTGTACATTTGCAATTAAAGAAGTCCCATATGGAAGGGGCTACTTGTAGGATTTGCTTAATCCCGTTATGAATGGTGCTAATTTTCCTTCCCGATTGTATTGAGATTGAGATATTGGAAAATAGACAGAGGGAAATTATAAGTCTGCAGTTACTCTCAAGGTGGTTAGGACAACTTAGGGATCAATCTAATTGAATGGGGATCATGTTAGGGCTTAAAGTTATTATCCTCCCATGAATCTCTTTGACACTTCAGGAATAGACCTTTTTCATATAAACATTCATTGTATTTTCAATTTGTGATTATTGAATCGAAAATGTATAGTTTGGAGGTTTCAAATGTCTCAATTCATTATACATCTTTCTCAGAATAATCTTAAAAATTAATGAAATAAATTCCTAAATTAGATGGGCTTGGTTTATGCTTGAAATTGATTTGTTCAAACCCCCATAACCTAAACTCAACCCATCTAACCCATTTATTATATGGATAATGTATTTTTTTTGGGAAATAATATCAACATGAATATGATCTGTTTAACCCAATCAATCTGACTTGAATCAACCTAATCCAAATCTAATAGTAATCAGGCCAATTTTTGATTAATTCCAACGATTGGAATTACGAAAGCGTCTATTCCCAGCCTATATAATAATCTTTTAGTGACAATGATATTTTTTTGAGCCAAAAAATGTGTTTGTATTGTTAGGGCAAGTGTCTTTTAATTTTGGGAATATGAGAGCATTAACTTAGCACTAAATTAAACTAAATGGGAAAAATATAATGAATGCTCAACAGGAAAACAGTATTCGCAATCGACTAAACCAACATTAACCCATTAAAAGTAAGATAAAACATAAGAAAAATAGATATTGCAAATTGCTACACATGAATTATAGAAGAAGATGGAGGACTTAGGGAATTGGGGTGAAAGGAATGTTGGTTCCAAAAAGTTGAATGAGCCGACCTTGAAGAAAAAGGTGAAAATAAAAAATGAGGACGAGAGAAGTTTATCGCGCGGTTCCGAGTCAAAATTTTAAAAGGCAGATGAGATAGCAGATAAGGCACTACCTAAAGATTTCACCCTCATTTTGTGAGGACTTTAAGATAAGGGGTTTGAGGTTTCCCATAGACGCAAACCTCTATGTTTAATTACCTATCCTGATAACGGGAGACCATTTTTTATCAAGGCTTGTGTTTTAGCGCTAAGTATTCAAAATTAACATTTAGTATCAGCAAATTTAAAATTTAAAATTATAAAAATTACATCATGAGCTTAAAGCAGATGATGGGGGAAACAATGATGGACTTGATTAAGATCCCTTGGTTTGTTATCTCAGACTATCATGGTCTCTGGTTTATATATCAGAGAGATAATCGACCCAACCTGACAAAAATATCATTGTCAACAGTCACAAGTTACTTCATACAAAGGAACCTTGTCGACTTGGGGTAACTGCTCGTCTAAGGGGACTAATCTAAGTTAACTTTAACTTACAACGGTCTTCATGCTCTATTAGACATTTCCCTATGATTCATCATTCAAAGGGATAAATAGCTATTGGTGGGCGTACGGGCTACAATCGTGACTGTAACATAATTGTGTTATTTGAAAGCAAACCACCTGGTTAGAGGGCTCTGATGATAACCGTTTTTTTGTGGTGTCATTTGATGATAAAATTACGTATACAAAGGACTAGTATCACTTTTTTACTAGCATGACATTGTTTTGAGTGTGAATATAATAATATGTTTAATATAATATTAGTTCCATGTGTGCTTAGGTCAATATTATATTGTCCACTATAAAATTGTTCTGGAAGATTGATGGATTTTTATTTTAAGCATTGAGTGATTAATTTCGTTTGAATATTTTATAAATTTTATGATTTAATTTTTTTTATTTTTATAAATAAACCCCCCTCCCCCCAGTTAAGATGTGTAATAAATATGCCCATCACCTAGAAAATATATTAGCTAAATATCATTAAAAACAGTAATCCTGTCAATTTTAGTTCTCGTGAGGAGGATCAAACTGACATATTTTGAGCTCAATCTTATCAACTTTGGTCATAATTAAGAGGATAAAATTGACTCAATGGGACTTAGCTTTATCAACTCCACTCCTTGTAGAGAGGAGGATCAGATAGGTCAAAGTGAGACTTACGACCTCGCCCTACAGGTAATGAAGCTCGTTCGAGAATATATGAAAATTGATATTTTAAATTGAGNTTAAATTTTTTATTTTTATAAATAAACCCCCCTCCCCCCAGTTAAGATGTGTAATAAATATGCCCATCACCTGGAAAATATATTAGCTAAATATCATTAAAAACAGTAATTCTGTCAATTTTAGTTATCGCGAGGAGGATCAGACTGACATATTTTGAGCTCAATCTTATCAACTTTGGTCATAATTAAGAGGATAAAATTAACTCAATGGGACTTAGCTTTATCAACTCCACTCCTTGTAGAGAGGAGGATTAGATAGGTCAAAGTGAGACTTACGACCTCGCTCTATAGGTAATGAAGCTCGTTCGAGAATATATGAAAATTGATTTTTTAAATTGAAATTTCGAAGATAAATTTTGTGAGATCATAATAGCTGCACATTTCTCGATGAGGATTATGTCTTAGCTTACACAAATATTTAACCTATGCAACATTATCAGATGTTTAAGTTTAGGGAACTTAATATTATCGTCGAAGAACATGCCAATCTTTTATGTTTGTTAGCTTGGATTGACCTTTAAATGATTTGATTGTTATTTACACGGGTATATTATTATTGAAATAAGTACAAATATTATTATTTTAAGCCCTTAGTTTCGACTTCTGTTCATATGCGTATGTGGGGTTGTGAATTCGATGATGAAAATGTGAAATAGGGTATTTAACTGTACATTTAAACTTTTGCACTTTACTTACGTGTAACCCTTAATTGAGTGTTCAAATAGAATAATCTTATGTAAGTTTTATTATATTTTTTGTTCTTATTTTACAANAAATTGAGATTTCGAAGATAAATTTTATGAGATCATAATAGCTGCACATTTCTCGATGAGGATTATGTCTTATCTTACACACATATTTAACCTATGCAACATTATCAGATGTTTAAGTTTAGGGAACTTAATTTTATCGTTGAAGAACATGCCAATATTTTATGTTTGTTAGCTTGGATTGACCTTTAGATGATTTGATTGTTATTTGCACGGGTATATTATTATTGAAATAAATGCAAATATTTTTATTTTAAGCCCTTAGTTTCAACTTCTGTTTATATGCGTATGTGGGGTTGTGAATTCGATAACGAAAATGTGAAATAGGGTATTTAACTGTACATTTAAACTTTTGCACTTTACTTACGTTTAATCCTTAATTGAGTGTTCAAATAGAATAATCTCATGTAAGTTTTATTATATTTTTTGTTCTTATTTTACAAATTATATTTTTATTTAATCATTTAATCAATTCAAACATTTAAACTTTTGTACTTTATTGTTTAACCTTTAATTGAGTGTTCAAATGGAATAATCTCATGTAAGTTTTATTATATATTTTGTTCTTATTTTATAATTTATATTTTTATTTAATTTAGAACTTTTTATGGAAAATATATAGCATGAGGGTCAATCGTAGCCACGNTGTAAGTTTAATTATATTTTTATTTAATCATTTAATCAATTCAAACATTTAAACTTTTGTACTTTATTGTTTAACCTTTAATTGAGTGTTCAAATGGAATAATCTCATGTAAGTTTTATTATATATTTTGTTATTATTTTATAATTTATATTTTTATTTAATCAATAACTTTTTATGGAAAATATATAGCATGAGGGTCAATCGTAGCCACAAAGGTGATTCTTCAGATTGAAAGAATGAAGAACCACAACCCAAAAGATTGACATGAAATATCAGAAGAGAAGTTAAGATCTTAAAAGTAAATGTGGGTTTAGTGGTTTTTGACGGCCACATGGATTCTAAAGAATTCGAGTTGCTTCAGACAATGGAATATGTCTTTGAATACAAGGATATTCCATCATACATAATGGTAAATATATCCACCATCAAGTTAGAGAAGAGTGCATTTTTGTGGCAGGAAAATTTAAAGCACCAATTCTAGCGTGTGAGAAAAGACAAAATACTACATAATACTAGATGAAAAGTGAGATGCAGTGCAAGTATCTGCTTGCACATTATAAACAAAATATGTTCTTGAGACTTCACCAATTACAATAACATCACCGAATGACCACCACTTCTAAAAGGTTGAGTCCATTTCAGGATCAAGTAGCAAGAGGAACCCGTACAAAGTGTAGAAAAAGTGGAAACAACTGGTACTTCCAAATTCATTTTTGCCAGTAAATGCTTCAAGTGTCACGGTTTTGGTTGCATGGTGTTTGATTGCCCTAGTAGGAGAGCGATCTCTTTCACCGAGTAGAAAGTAATTGAAGAAAGGGACCATGACATTGCAAAATGAAGCCTTCAGAGAGGAATCTTAACTTTCAGTCGACGAGGAAGATACTCCACCATAATAAACATTAGTTGTTCTAGAAGGTAGTGGGTTCGAAATAATGGGCGTTTATGCATCGTTTGTGGATATGTTGCCACAAATTACCTTTTTGCAAGCAATACCAGGACCATCAACATGACTAACATTGATTGTCCAAGAGGGTCACAAGTTTAAGCAACTCTCACTAGACACATGACAACTTCAGATAAGTGAATTTTAGGATATTTAGCCTACCTCTTAATTTGCCACTGCTGAGGGAAATTCAATGTGTCAGAGAGGAGAAGATTTTTAGCTATTTCTGGAAGGTTATATGGAGTAATATGAGTATTAAAATTTATTTTAGTTCAATGGTAGCCCCACAGTTAGATGGCTAGACGAGCATGTTGAACTGTATCTTTGAAATCTTCCTTTAGTATATTGCGGGAAAGAACATATAAAAGTGAGATTCAAGTCCATCCAAATAAAAGGAGGAGGCATCTCTTGAGTGGTTGCCATTGAGAGTTGTCCAACATGCTATAGATTTAGTTCCATAGTCGATTCCTCCTAACAATATTATTTATCAGATACACTCTACCGAGTACAAGGAGTGGGAGAAGCATGTTATACATTTGATGGCTGGAGGCTTAGTTTGTGAGAAGACTCATCCGTGTGTAGCTCTAGCTCTAGTTGTGCCAAAATAGGATAACTACTTTTTCCATTAGAATATGCTTTGGAATGACCTCCCTGATTTGGAGTTGTCATGGGTAGACGTGAGCATATATTTTATAGTGAGCATATATTTTATACATGGATAACTACTTCATCTGCTTCATCTTCGATTAATCCATTTGCTTCCTACCTCTCTGTGAAAGAAAAACAGCTTTAGTTCGTCGAAGCTCGGAAACAATGTTGGGCCTATGTGAGGGAGGTGAGGGCTTGGGAAAGGGTGGAGCCAAACGCCACCGCAAGGTTCTCCGCGACAATATTCAGGGCATTACCAAGCCAGCGATTCATCAATTAGCTCATCACGGTGGCGTGAAGAGCATAAGTGGTCTGATTTACGAGGAAACGCGAGGCATGCTCAAGAAATTCCTTGAGAACGTCATACGCGACGTTTTGACCTACACCGAGCACGCTCGCCGGAAGACCGTCACAACCATGGATGTTGTTTATGCCCTTAGATGTCAGGGTCGCACCCTTTATGGCTTCGGTGGTTAGCTTCAGTTGTTTCTGGAATCGTGTGTTTCTTAGGAATTATGGCTCTTTATGAAATGCTTGTTGCTCTTCTCGTGAAGAACAAGGTGGAAAAGAAGAATTATATCTTGAAGAAAATCAAACTTGCTCGACAGGCAAATAGATATCGTAGGTTTGCTCGCCAAGAGATGAAACTTATTCTAAAGTGCAAAATCCATTCATTGTGGAGTTAAAAGATTCTTGGGTTGAAAATGGTTGATATGTTTGTATTATTATTCGTCCGATTCAAATCTTCTTCGCTAGACATCGCTGCTTCCGTGGCATATTCAATTATTTTTTACGCTTCACTTCATTTGCTTAAGCTTCGGCTTCTGCAAATCATAGATCTTAGGTTTCAACACTCTTGGGCTTCAACACTCTCAGACTTTAGTACTCTTAGGCTTCGGCATTCACGGGCTTCGACGCTCTCGGGCTTCGGCACTCTTTGGCTTCAACACTTTCAGCTTCGACACTCACTGCGTAAGGATTTTTGGTTCTGACAACGTTATCAGTTTTTTGTTGACAAATTGATGCTTTTTGATTAGTTAGCATCAAATTGAGGGGCATGTCAATCAGAAAGGATGGAAATCAGACATCTAAATTAGGAGTTTTCTATAATTAGAAAGTTTCTTATTTAAATTATTTTCAATGTCTTTATTGTGATTTATTTCCATGTTAACTGAATATTTAGATTATGAATATATATTATTAAGTTATCCAAAATAGATTATGAGCTTTATTTTGTACCTAAAATAGATTGTAAGATTATTATTGATTGGAATGAAAGCAAAGGGAAAAGACATTGAGCCTATTCAGAATTCAACCTATTTTTCTCAAAACTTTGACACTTAACTTTGTTATTTTCTGCTTACCCACAATCTCGCCACCTTCCAAACTCTTGCTAACAAGTACCACCACCCCTCAATCCAACCCTAATTTGAGTTTGTGTTGTGACTTGTTGAAATGATTGCTGATATTCTAAATTATTTAGCTCGAATATTTTGAATTATTTTCATGGATTCTTCTAACTTTCAAAAGTTGATAGTTCGCCCCTTGTACATCAGTGTCGACTTAAGAGATAGGTCCTCAGTATGTCACTGGTGCTTTTATTTTAAAAGTTGGTAATATTGTACTTTTTTATTTTGTTTGTACTATTTTTTCAGTAGTACTGGTTATGGCGTTATGTTCTGCTTTTAAATGCCAGGAATTTAGAGGAGACTAGGGACAATTGGAATCACTTCTGTTTTTTTATTTTATTTTATTTATGTCATTTTTTTTTCTATTTTTGTTATCTTTTGAGTGAAATAAAATAAAATTGGTTATTTAATTAAAATATTTCATTAAAATTTGATTATTTCTAAAACCATTCAAAATATGAAAAAGTTATTTCAATTTTTTATAAAAAAAGTTTAATTTATTTTTAAAAATAAAACATAAAAATATATAAAAAAACACACTAACACATAAATTTTTAAAAATAAAAATAAAATAAAACTAATCCCAACAAATAGTAAAGAAATAATGAAGATACTGCAGCTTTTTAAAGTGTTATTCTCATTGGTCTTCGATGAACCTATCGTTCTTAACATGTTAGTAACATCGAAAAATATTTTCCCTTTTCTCTGTGCATTCTTTGCATTTAACCTTATAAAATTAAGGTGTTGCTCCGCATAGACTCTCTTAAAAAAAATTTCTTTTTTATATTTTTTAGCCGATTTAACTTGATTCTTAATCTTTTGCACTGAATATTTGTTTTTTCCATTTTTTCTTGGGCACCAGTTGGCTGTTTAGTGGTCTTTAGATTAGAGAATGAGTTCAAGAAATACTTGGTTCTTAAAAAGCCATTGTTGTATTTGAAGTGTTCGGTTGAATATTGACACAATGGCTGATTTTTTTTTTCCTATCCGGCGGAGTTGTCATATCTCAATTGTGCTACAATGGTTTTCCAGGTTCATCTTTCTGTTTGCTAGAATAATTCAATGATTTTATTGTTTTCTTTGTTCTGTTTTGATGAAAACCTTCAATTATTTACACTTTTGTGGATGGGACTGGGATTGGTAAATAGTAAAACACGGGACTTTATTTTTGCTGTTGTACGTTTATCAATTAGTGCTAAGAACAATTTGATATTGGTTTGATTGAATCCCAGTTTTATTAATTAAACTTGTATATGGTTTATGAAGTTTTTACTTGCAAATGAGCAATTGAGCAAAAATTTAGGGGGTCTGCACGGTTTGATTTGATTCAAAATCAGTCTATATTTAAAATAAAGTCAATTCAACATCTAAACAAAGCTGAAATCAAAACCAAAATATTGTTCCGATAAATCAGATCAAAGTGAATCAATAAGTTTGGTTTGGTATTCGGTTCAAACATTTAAATTTTTAGATTACAATTTTGTTTCATATCACTTTGGAATTTTGGAATTAATTTATAGATTACAACTTGATTTTTTGGTTCATTTTGGTTTTCATTAAATTGATTCAGTTTGATTGAATAGTTTATTGTGAATTGATGAATCATTAGGTTAATTATGTCATATTAGAAAAGAGATACGATTCTATTTATTAATTACATGATTAGTAGGTTATTTAAATTTGGCATATAATTTATAATCTTACATATTATGCTTTAGGTTTAATTTATTCCAGGATTACATAAGTTGTTTTGTTATCTACTTACTGTTTTGGTTTTTGGCAAATACCCGGATAGAAGATTAAATTCTACTTGGCTTATTTTCAAACTTGGTTCTTTATTTTTAATGCAACATTCTACGATCTTAATATTGGAATAATAGTTTAATTCTAACATAACTAATATGTCAGGGCTTTATGAAGCACTAGCAGCAGTACTAGTGTCGTTACCTAAGTTGAGAATTTTGGTATGATTTATCTTAGATTTCATCATTAATTTTAGCTATTTTATAGATTTTAAGCTAACCTAATATTCCTATCAGACTTATAAGCAATATTAATGTAACTATATCAGTAAAATATGATAATTTATTCTGTTTTTATAAATTTTAAAATTGTTATTTTTTACCAAAATGGCCAAGTATAGATGCTTATTATTAAGAAAATTTACATACATACCTCACAATTCTTATGTATTTACATATCTAACACCAAAAGTTTAATATATATTTTGGTATCATATACATAGGCATAAAAATGTGTATAATTTTTTAAAAATTATTAATAGTGATAATTTTAATGTGGTGTTAAAGATTTGAGTGCTATACACGTAAATATGAAAATTTAATTGTTAATACCTAAAAATTACGTGGCATTTATGTTAATGCCCCAGATATATTGTTTTTTTGGTTTTTGATTTTTATCTGGCTTGCTCATTTAACTTTGACATGCGGCATACGTGGCCGTTGGGTTGGGCCGACGCATTATAGTCACAGTATTCTAGGTAGGGCCAGACAGTCATTTATCAATGAACTGAGATTATGGAAAAATTATTCTATATGGACAACCGTCGATCACAATAATTTTTTTTTAAAAAAAAGTTTAAAATAGGGCTCACCGTCATACATTTTTATTGTGATAGACGTGAGAGATCGGACACCATATGCATCTCTGCATATGTTATTCGTATAAAATAATTTTCGAGATTATGTGACCTTCACTGGTTCTTTGTTCGATTTATTAAGGCCAATTTCACACCATGTCGACTATGGAATCCTAACCTTTTTTTCTGAAAGGTTATCTGATGTTTGAACATGCTTTATGAACGGCAGGATTCACTACATAAAATTTTTTTTACAAAAATTATTAAATTAGTGTTCAATTTATTTGATTGATCCAATCATATGCGTAACAAATAAAAGCTCCTATTATGCTCTTGTACTATTATTTGATCACCTAAATTATATTGCTTCTCTCTAGCACCTAAACTTTCATCAATTTTTTAATATCACCTGAAGAACAGCACCATTGCCCCTTTCTTAAAGTGAAACACACTTTTCATGCACAAGTTGGAAGCAACGAAATGCTATATTTGTAAATGCATAAGAATTTCCCTTTTTTTCATAACTGTTACCCGTTCATCAGATTAATAGTTAGAATTTTAAAGCATGGTGTGCAGAAAATCAATGAAAGGAAAAATACATGAAAAAAAAAAACGCAAACAACTATCGAAGTACATTTCAGAGGCGCTTGTTGATTTTCTACTTACCATTCAACTGTTTCGAACAGCTTTTTCAGTATCAGCATTATTCTTGCAATGCAGGCAATTAAAATCCAATTTTTAACATTTTTCTTGTAGAAATAATAACCATTTTATTAGTCTCAACAATAGGATCTTACAATCGCTTTAGCAGAAAATCAATAGAAGGAAAAATACATTACAGAGTACTCATCCGCTCAACAATTTGAATCTCCACCATCAACTTTTTCAGTTCCTTGATCTTCCACTCTACTCTTATCTTGTCCTTTCTCTGCAGCTACGACCTTTTCATCTTTATCTTCTTCTCCACTCGCTTGATCTCTCTGACCTTCATTCTTCTTCGTTCGCAGCAGCTGTGCCAGCCCTTCCAATGCAATATCAACATCATCGCTTCTCATCAACTGCTCAGCCACTTCAGCGGGCGTCGCCTCCACCTCCTTCAACAATCCTTCAATCTCCTCAAACATAGGATGCTCCTCAATGGCATGGTAATTCGAAGCCAAAACCCTAAAACTATTCGGCCCACAGTAACCCATATGTACATGCATATCCATCCTTCCAGGTCTCAGCAATGCAGGATCAAGCCTTTCTTTATAATTAGTAGTAAAAACAATGATCCTCTCCTCGCCACTCGTCGACCACAACCCATCAATGAAGTTCAGCAATGCAGAAAGCGTCACCTCATCATCAGAAGACCTACTGTNATATATATATATATATATATATATATATATATATATATATATATATATATATATATATATATATGTATAAAATATTTTGATATCATATACATAGTCATAAAAATGTGTTTATAATTTTTTTAAAAGTTAGTATAGTGATATTTTTAATGTGGTGTTAAAGATTTGAGTGCTATGTAAATATGAAATTTAAGTGTCAATATGTAAATACATAAAAATTATGTGGCATTTATGTTAAAGCCCCTAATATAAAATTTTTGGTTTTAAATTTTTATCTGGCTTGCTTATTTTATCTTTGACACGCGGCATCCATGACCGTTGGGTTGGGCCACACAAAATTGGACACGTTCTAGAGTCACAGTTTTCTAGGTAGGGCGAGAGGAGTCATTTACAAATCAACTGAGATTATGTGACCTTCACTTGTTCTTTGTTCGATTACTTTAGGCCACAATTTCTCATCGTGTCGACAATGGAATCCTTAACTTTTTCTCTGCAAGGTTATCTGTTGTTTGAACATGCTTTTCAGTAGGATTCAATACATAAAAGATTTTTTACAAAAATTATTAAATTAGCGTTCAATTTATTTGAGTGATCCATTCCTATACATAACAAATAAAAGCTCATACTATGCTCTTGTACTATTATTTAATCACCTAAATTATATGGCTTCCCTCTAGTACCTAAACATTCATCAATTTTTTAATATCACATGAAGAACAGCACTATTGCCCCTTTCTTAAAGTGAAACACACTTTTCATGCACAAGTTGAAAGCAACAAAATGTTATATTTGTAAATGCATAAGAATTGTTTTTCCTTTTTTTCATAACTGTTAAACCCCAGTTCATCAGATTAATAGCTAGCATTTTAAAGCATGGCTTGCAGAAAATCAATGGTAGGAAAAATACACGAAGAAAAAAAACACAAATTACTATCGAAGTACATTTCAGAGGCGCTTGTTGATTTTCTACTTACCATTCAACTGTTTCGAACAGCTTTTTCAGTATTAGCATTATTCTTGCAATGCAGGCAATCAAAATCCAATTTTTTAAACAATTTTCTTGTAGAAATAATAACCATTTTATTAGTCTCAACAATCGGATCTTACAATCGCTTTAGCAGAAAATCAATAGAAGGAAAAATAGATTACAGAGTACTCATCCGCTCAACAATTTGAATCTCCAACATCAACTTTTTCAGTTCCTTGATCTTCCATTCTACTCTCAACTCCTCCTTTCTCCGCAGCTACGACCTTTTCATCTTTATCTTCTTCTCCACTCGGCACATCTCTCTGACCATTCTTCTTCGTTCGCAGCAGCTGTGCCAGCCCTTCCAAAGCAATATCAACATCATCGCTTCTCATCAACTGCTCAGCCACTTCAGCGGGCGTCGCCTCCACCTCTTTCAACAACCCTTCAATCTCCTCAAACATGGGATGCTCCTCAACGGCATGGTAATTCGAAGCCAAAACCCTAAAACTATTCGGCCCACAGTAACCCATATGTACGTGCATATCCATCCTTCCAGGTCTCAGCAATGCAGGATCAAGCCTTTCTTTATAATTAGTAGTAAAAACAATGATCCTCTCCTCGCCACTTGTCGACCACAAGCCATCAATGAAGTTCAGCAATGCAGAAAGCGTCACCTCATCATCAGAAGACCTACTGCTTTCATTCTCCTTCTTCTCTTCATCCCTGTTCTTCAAATCAATGGAACAGTCAATGTCTTCAATAACAAGCAGCGATTTATTCGTCATTCCAACCAGCAACCTTTTCAGCCCGCTGTTCATATGAACCTCCTTGAGGTCCAGATCATAGATATCAAACCTGAGGTAATTCGCCATGGCCGCAATCAAGCTCGATTTCCCTGTTCCAGGAGGTCCGAAAAGCAGGTACCCACGCTTCCACGCCTTCCCAATCTTCTTATAATACTCTCTCCTCTTTACAAATCTCGCTAAATCTTCAATAATTGTTTTCTTCAGGTCCGCTTCCAAGGCCAGCGTTTCGAATGTCGCCGGATGCTGCAAGTCAATCGGGCTCCAGCACTCATACTCATTCATATAAAGCTTCAGCCTTCTATCCGCCGACTTGATCTCCTTCGCTTTCTCCAGAACATGAGGAAGGTACGAATCCAACGTAAAATCTTTATATTTCTTATGAAAAGTGAGCTCGTACCAACGAATTTCGTTAGAGAAACCTGAATCCCTACCGCGATCCCCACCACCCCCCTGATTCTCCTGCTGATTTATCAGCTGCCATTTGTACTGAACGCCTTGAAAANTTTATATTTCTTATGAAAAGTGAGCTCGTACCAACGAATTTCGTTAGAGAAACCTGAATCCCTACCGCGATCGCCACCACCCCCCTGATTCTCCTGCTGGTTTATCAGCTGCCATTTGTACTGAACGCCTTGAAAGGCATCGATGAGCTCTTCCCCGTCGTCGAGGGAGAGAGTTATGTTGTTGTTTTCCTCGTTTTTGCTGGCCCTGAGTCGGCGCATGGTGGAGGTGATTCGGGTGCGGATGTAGGTGCTTGATGCGTCGTAGAGTTCGTTGGAGGTCAGGCCTTCGTTTTCCTGTATGACGATGGTGTGGTCGGTGGAGAAGCGGCTGAAGAGTTTGTCGATGCCGGAGGAGACGATGTTGCGGAGTTCGTAGGGAAGGTATTCGTTGACGATGGTGCGTGCAAGCATCGCGGAGGCGGCGATGGAGGCCGCGGTGGTCAGGTATTTCTTTGTGGTTTCCATGGCTTTGGCTTGGGAATCCATGGCAGGAGAAGAGAAAATTAACCAAGATTTCTTCTTTACTTTCGCTGTCTGGGAGGACTGGCAGTCGGTACTGGTGAGTTGGGAGTTGAAGTTCAGCAGGGGGCTCTGTGCCTTTTATAGGACTAGGAAGGATATATGAATAGACGATTAGACCTGCTTTCCGCGTAAGAATGAGGTTAAGCTGACCAGGTCGTGGGTTTTAGAGAGAAGGCGTTCGCCTGTCGTACATACACATCTTTATCATATAAAAATTGATATTAGAAAGATAAACTTACTTTTTAATCCTAAATTGTTTTCCGAAAGCATGCCCTTGCGTGAGTTAGTTTTGATGAAAAACTGTATCAGGAATTCTCATGTAATAATTTCTCCGGAGTTAGAGTTGAGATGAAGAAATATAGAAAGAAAGAGAGTGTGTGAAAAATCCTTTATTTATATTTTGTCCTCCTATCTAGAGGAGTTTAAAAATGCAGTTATAGAAAGGAGAGGGAACAATTACGATAACCACCCAAATAAATGAATCAACGTGTTTATCAAATGAAAATTATAATGTAATACAAAGAAAAAAATATTGTCTGTTGATCGCCAAATGTTTTGGTTTTGGTCGGTTGTGTTGATCGACTATAAACAACAGATTGCTTCCGCTTGGAGATCTAGTTGATCAGTTTGAAGTAGTTTACCACTCGATCGAGGTCGTTGGGTTGATGGGTCCATCGGTCAAATGGTATGCCGGTCCGTTGAGATTCATGTTGGCATTTTTACTAATCACAATTCTTTCAATTTATTTACATCTTCATTCCATGTTCGAAATTAATTTTATTTGCAATTGACTCATGTTCAAAATTTATGCTTACAAAATTTATTTATTTTTGATTTCATCACTTAACAAACAATTTAAAAATGAGTTATTTAAAGAGTTGAACAGCAGTTTTTCGTAGAAGGTTTATGACAGGCATAATCACCATGAAGGTCTAAAGTTCTTGCTATTATTGTCAAATTAATTAAAAATACAATTTTCTTATATCCTTTTATTTTAATATGTACAAAATATATTTAAATCATCCCTCTCTCTCACAATCCTTTTACTCATGTCGTGTGATTTAAGCATCATCCAGAAATAGAACCATGTAATTAACTCTAGAGTCCAATTAAGACGGCCTTGCAGCTCACCTCAACGTAATATATTTTATTAAACTTGGTAAAACAAAACATAAAAAAGAGAAATAATCAACATCTACTAACACGCGGGTGGGCCCCACCCCCCACCTTCTTTGTTGGAACGCATCGCTTTCTTCTTCCCCACGTTTCCTAGAAATAGTTGTGCCCCCCAAGTTTCTAATTAAATAATTTTTTTTCTCTTCTTTGACTCGTGCCATAAACGCGTCCACGCCTGCTTAATCACGAAGATGCCTGATTGCTCGTTCTAGCCGTTCGTTTCACTATGGATGGTTGTGATTAAGCCAGATTAAATTCGCGCTGCTTAGTGGGAACACATGGGGTTCATTATGGCCAATTATATTTTTAATATTATCTATTTTTAGATTTTTTGGATAAAAATATTCCAGCATATTCTACATAAATTTTGTTGTTTGCATATTAGCATATCACATCAAAAAAAAAAAAAAATATTTTATCTTTTCNTTCATTATGGCCAATTATATTTTTAATATTATCTATTTTTAGATTTTTTTTTTTTTTGGAAAAAAAATATTCCAGCATAATCTACATAAATTTTGTTGTTTGCATATTAGCATATCACATAAAAAAAAAATAAATATTTTATCTTTTAAAGAGTGAAGTACACTCTTTCATTCATAGGTAATGCGGCATATTTGTAAAAGTTGAAATTTTGATTAGGTGGTAGATATGTAAATACATAAGATTTTGAGTGAATTGTATGTAAATATTTCAAATTTATTTTAAACCGTGTGGTTAGAATAATAAAATATTATGTTGAAATCTTATTATTTCATCCTGTAGAAAATTGAAATGGGAAAGTATGTATGATTAATTCAATTATTAAGATTAACTAAGAACCTCGCCTTTGTTTGATTTATTTATTTGTTTTAGAAAGCTTACTTTATTAGGAATAAATTATGAGAATTTGCTGATATAAATTATATTAAAATGAGTTTTAATTTTTTTCTGTTTACCTTAATATTAGATNTTTAAACCGTGTGGTTAGAATAATAAAATATTATGTTGAAATCTTATTATTTCATCCTGTAGAAAATTGAAACTAAGAACCTCGCCTTTGTTTGATTTATTTATTTGTTTTAGAAAACTTACTTTATTAGGAATAAATTATGAGAATTTGCTGATATAAATTATATTAAATGAGTTTTAATTTTTTTCTGTTTACCTTAATATTAGAGTTACATTTTTGAATAATTTGTATTTAATAATTTTAAAATTCAAATTTATGATATATATATATATATATATATATATATATATATTGGTGGTCTCCGCCCAGGAAAAAAATATTGGTTACACATGTCAAACAGGCACGGACCAATTTTTAATTATCATTTTTTGAATTAGACACGTAGAAGTTGTGTCTGACACAAGTTGATGTATATCTATGTCCGAAATGTGTTTCATACTGCACAGCTGCTTAACATGAAGTGTTTGTATGGTTGTTTCATTGTATGTTGGATGTCAATTGTCATTTGATAGTTCTTCTACTGCTGTGTAGAATAACACCTTAAGGCGTACATGTAAACATTTAAGCCATGTTGGAAATAATTATTAATGTGGATAGAATTTGAGTTAATGGGTTGTCCACAATATGAAAATATTGTTAACAATCTTTCGCACTTGTGTTTTTGGTTATACATTACTATCGCACTTAACTGTGAGAATATTTGTGCTGTGGGGGACTACGCATAGGAGTTTTAAAATTTCTCACTTGGGATCAAATGCGATATCAATGTTTAGTATATCAACATGAGGAATGAAAATGGTACCCTGCTATCGATCCAATCCCAAAATGATTGTTTCACTGCTTCTCAGGGCTACAAATGACAAGTTTTTTTTTTTTTTTTGTTTGTATTTTAACAAAAAACAGTTTATATTAATTATGGGATTTGATCCCTAAAGAGACAATCCCCTTTAATTAATTACATCTTAGTAAATAATATTTTTTAAGAAAATTCTCGATTAAAATAGCGGCTAATCATTTTTGTGGACTGTAACGATTGATTTCAAAGCTTTTGCATAGATTTTGAAATGTTAATAATTGAAACAGCTCTTATTGAAAGCTAACAAACAAGGTGTAAGAGCATCATATACTAGAAGGCCCAATGATTAATCTAGTCTATCTTAGATTTGGACTTTAAAATCTCGAAGTTCAAATGATGATTTTTGTCTAAGTTTAGCAATTTTTAGAAGATTAGTTTTTATATTCTATAGAGTAAGCCACAAAAAAAAANATGATTAATCTAGTCTATCTTAGATTTGGACTTTAAAATCTCGAAGTTCAAATGATGATTTTTGTCTAAGTTGAGCAATTTTTAGAAGATTAGTTTTTATATTCTATGGAGTAAGCCACAAAAAAAGNTTGTGGTTTCCATGGCTTTGGCTTGGGAATCCATGGCAGGAGAAGAGAAAATTAACCAAGATTTCTTCTTTAGTTTCGCTGTCTGGGAGGACTGGGAGTCGGTACTGGTGAGTTGGGAGTTGAAGTTCAGCAGGGGGCTCTGAGGCTTTTATAGGACTACGAATGATATATGAATAGACGATTAGACCTGCTTTCCGCGTAAGAATGAGGCTATGCTGACCAGGTCGTTGGTTTTAGAGAGAAGGAGTTCGTCTGTCGTACATACACATCTTTATCATATAAAAATTGATATTAGAAAGAAAAAACTTACTCCTTAATCCTAAATTGTTTTCCGAAAGCATGCCCATGTCTTAGTTAGTCTTGATGAAAAACTGTATCAGGACTTTTGATGTAATAATTCACTGAGATGAATCAGGACTTCTGAGCAAAACTGTATCAGAACTTCTGATGTAATAATTTCTTGAGAGTTAGAGTTGAGGTGAAGAAATATAGAAAGAAAGAGAGTGTGTGAAAAATCCTTTATTTATATTTTGACCTCCTATCTATAGGAGTTTAAAAATGCAGTTATAGCAAGGAGAGGGAACAATTACGATAACCACCCAAATAACTAAATCAACGTGTTTATCGAATGAAAATTATAATGTAATACAAAGAAAAAAATATTGTCTGTTGATCGCCAAATGTTTTGGTTTTGATCGGTTGTGTTGATCGACTATAAACAACTGATTGCTTCCGCTTGGAGATCTAGTTGATCAGTTTGAAGTAGTTTACCACTCGATCAAGGTCGCTGGGTTGATGGGTCCATCGGTCAAATGGTATGTCGGTCAATTCGCTTTGTGGTCAATCAACTATTTGGCGGTTGACATCTAGCTTTTTTACTTCGAAAATTTAATTGCATGGGTCTCCATTCATAGCCGTTAGATACATCGAGATTCATGTTGGCATTTTTACTTACCACAATTCTTTCATATTTACATCTTCATTCCATGTTCGAAATTAATTTTATTTGTAATTGACTCATGTTCAAAATTTATGCTTAAAAAATTTATTTATTTTTGATTTCATCACTTAACAAACAATTTAAACACGAGCTATTTAAAGAGTTGAACAGCAGTTTTTCGTAGAAGGTTTATGACAGGCATAATCACCATGAAGGCCTAAAGTTCATGTTATTATTGTCAAATTAATTAAAAATACAATTTTCTTATATCCTTTTATTTTAGTATGTACAAAATATATTTAAATCATCCCCTCACACACACTCTCTCTCAATCCTTTTACTAGTGTCGTGTGATTTAAGCATCATCCAGAAATAGAATCATGGAATTAACTCTAGAGTCCAATTAAGACGGCCTTGCAGCTCACACCTCAACGTAAACTTGGTAAAGCCAACATCAAAAAGAGAAATAATCAACATCTACTCACACGCTGGGGGGCCCCCCACCTTCTTTGTTGGAACGCATCGCTTTCTTCTTCCCTACGTTTCCTAGAAATTGTTGTGCCCTCCAAGTTTCTAATTAAATAAATATTTTTCTCTTTTCAAATCTCCTATTTGACTCGTGCCATAAACGCAGTCCCCGCCTGCTTAATCACGAAGATGCCTGAGTGCTCGTTCTAGCCGTTCGTTTCACTATGGATGGTTGTGATTAAGCCAGATTAAATTCGCGTTGCTTCGTGGGAACACATGGGACCAATTATATTTTTAATATTATCTATTTTTTAGATTTTTTTTTATTTTGGAAAAAATATTCCAGCATAATCTACATAAATTTTGTTGTTTGCATATTAGCATATCACATCAGAAAAATAAATATTTTATTTTTTAAAAAATGAAGTACACTCTCATTCATAGGTAATGCGGCATAATTGTAAAAGTTGAAATTTAATTAGGTGTTAGATATGTAAATACGTAAGATTTTGAGTGAATTTTATGTAAATCTTTCAAATTTATTTTAAACCGTGTAGTTAGAATGATAAAATATTATGTTGAAATCTTATTACTTCATCCTGTAGAAAATTGAAATGGGAAAGTAATTCAATTATTAAGATCAACTAAGAACCTCGCCTTTGTTTGATTTATTTATTGGTTTTAGAAAACTTATTTTATTAGGAATAAATTATGAGAATTTGCTAATATAAGTTATATTAAAAATGAGTTTAATTTTTTTCTGTTTACCTTAATATTGGAGTTACATTTTTGAATAATTTGTATTTAATAAATTTTAAAGTCAAATTTCTCTGGTTTTTTAATTGTTACATATTAAACAAGATTAATTTGCATTGACCATTGAAAGTGTTTAAGTTTCCTCGGCGGTTCTATGGATTTTAAAAACTTAATTTTTCTTATCTTGGAAATCTTCTGACTTCATTGTAAATTGCATAATGGTTTGTTTATTTACTATTTGCGAGTATCTCACATATTAATCTCTCTAATGGTTTGTTTGGGTGGCTGTAATTTTTGAAAAGGTGGTTGTAAAGTTGTAACAGAGAAAGCAGCTTCTCACAAAGTTTTGGCAGGAATTATAAATATATATTTTGTCTAAAAGATTAGATAATAATTTTCTTATAGTCACCACATTTTACTAGATTGTGTTGAAAAATCAGCTTCTAAAACTGAAATGTGGCGGCCGGTTTGAAATGCAAAATAGACAAAAAGCTTCCAAGTCAGACCCTAAACTTAATAACACCTGGAAGCTATGATATCAAGGATTTTGTTGCATTTAGATATCAGGAGATTAAAAATCCAAGGCAAATTGGATATACTTCTCCTAATTCTTCTGCGAGTAATATAATTAAAAAATATGCAATAATAATTCTTGCTATATTGTTCAACATAGCATAAGAATGTAAATCCAGTATAAAGTTGCGATGGTAAATTAAAATAGTCATTGCAGTCACTTGAAGAAGTCAGACTTCGTGCTTTAACAGCAGAAAAAGAGTTATTCGTCCCCTTATTTGGCTTTGGTTTTGAGTGGGCAGACGATGTTGGGCTTTGACGGTGATGATTGTTGACCGCACCTGGATTCATTTGATTCAACAATCTTGATTCAAACCCTAGCTGCATGCGAGAGGAAAAACTCAGCTGGGTAGATTTGCAAGAGATGAGACAAGTAGTGAAATATGAAGCGAAAAAAGGTCATGGATTATGACTAAAGACTAATGTGTTATAAATAAAATTAATTTTTTTATAAATTTTTAATTATCAGGACAAGTATGTCCATTTTTTTATTATTTTTTTAAATTAGACACATGAAAGCTGTGCGTGACATAAGTTATCTATGTCCGAAATGTGTTCCATACTGCATAGCTGCTTAACATGAAGTGTTTGTTTAGTTGTTTCATTGTATGTTGGATGTAAATTGTCATTTGATAGTTCTTATAGAGTTGTGTAGAATAACACCTTAAGGCGTACATGTAAACTTTTAAGCCATAGTTTTTGTATGTTGGAAATAGTTATTAATGTGGGTAGAATTTGAGTTAATGGGTTGTCCACAATATGAAAATATTTTTAACTATCTTTAGCATTGCTATTGTACTTGAGTGTGAGAATATTTTTGGTAGTTATTTGTGCTGTGGGATCGAATACGATATCAATGTATAGTATATCAACCAGAGGGATGAAAATAGTACCCTGCTATGGATCCAATCCCAAAATGATTGTTTAACTACTTCTTAGGGCTACAAATGATAAGTTTATTTTATTATTATTATTATTATTTTAACAAGAATGGTTTATATTAATTCGAGGATTTGATCCCTAAAGAAACAAATTTCTTTAATTAATTACATCTTAGTAAATAATATTTTTTTAAGAAACTTCTCGATTAAAATAGCGGCTAATCATTTTTACGGACTGCAACGATAGATTTTAAAACGGTTGCATAGAATTTGAGATGCAAATAACTGAAATAGCTCTTATTGAAAGCTAACAAACAAGGAGTAAGAGCACCATATACTAGGAGGCCCAATGACTAATCTAGTCTATCTTATATTTGGGCTTTAAAATCTTGAAGTTCAAATGATGATTTTTGTCTAATTTGAGCAATTTTTAGAAGATTAGTTTTTATATTGTATAGAGTAAAACCAAAAAGGCTAGGAGATGTTAGTCCTGCAATAAGGTCGGCGACACCACCTCATAACCTATACCAAGGTGAGTCCTACCAACAGAGCACATGAAGCTTGAACCTAGTCTAAAAAGGTGGGAGCGAAATTTAGTAAGACTCTGCTGGAGTTACAACCCTTCTGGAATAAGCCATCAACTAATATCTCATAAGTTTTAAAATCATGTTGTCAGCCACATGCATTTTAAGAGTGGCACACTGTGCTTTTATTGCCCTCTCTAAATTTTTTTTTCTTGAAGTCACCAATTGGTATTGACATCCAAGATTTAAAATAAGATATCCGATCCTCATCGACAGAGCGAGCATGATCAAAAGACGCATCTTCATGAGATTGTATCTTTATTGCTGATTGATCTACAAACTCTCGAGTCAAAAACTTCCCACACTTTTATATAATCTTTTTAAAACTTTATTGATAACACATCACTTCTTTGTACAATTACAAAAGATGGATTGACATCCTCTATCTTTTCTATGTCCATATTTGCATGCACAACAACAAATGATTGATTCCCTATCTCCTCCATTGTTCTTCCTCCATTGCATCATCCCCAACGTCAATTGAGTTGCATAACTGTTTTTTAAGTGGGTTATTAAAAAGCAGAATTATTAGAACATGAAATCAAATGTTGTATATCTTCAGCATCATTTTTATAGTAGCCAAATGCAGTAACAGTTAATTTTCATGTCAACATACTGCGCATGGCAAAATTTAAAAAAAAATCATTTTTTTTAATAAATTTATAAATAAACGATTACAAAAATAAAATATTTTAAATAGATAAAATCGTCATGGTAGCAGATGATTTTGTTACGTCAGCATGCAAAATTACTTGATGTGACAATTTTTCTTTGTCACGTCAGCACACAAAATTGTTTTGTGATGTCGAGATTTTGCTAAAAATATTATTGAGAATAATTATATGTTATTAGTATTAACATATTTATAAAGTTATGACACCAAATCCATGGATTTTTTTAGGAGACATACTATTTGTTTAATTATTTTTTAAAATTATTTAATTTAACAAATGAATTGAAGTTTTATAAGGCTNTATATATATATATATATATATATATATAGTTCCATGTGGCCGCAAGCTGGTCCTGTGTTCTCGCTTCTCACAGTGATCAATCAGGCTTTTGCTACACCAATGGCGTTTTCAGATTCCCGCCGTGCACACAGAAACGCGGTGTAGGTTTCAGAAGGCGAGATAGGTATTGCTCCGAAGTATTTTTGTTCTTTCGAGCTCATTTTAGAGACACCCACACATACATATAGACTTTGCTTCTTTGATTTACGACAATGAAAGGAGACAAAGGAAGGCCGGTGCTCAGGGACCTCGGGAGGACAAAGCTAGGGTTTCTGCATGCTCTGTTTCTTCCCGGGATTCTTCGGAACCATGTTTGTCTCTCAGGTTCAAGGGGTTTCCCTTGTCCGGATATATGTTGCTGGACTAGGTGATCTTTCTATGTGCACTATTAACGTGTTATTAACGTGATCTTTCTATGAATCTATGTGGACTAGGTGATCTTTTTTTTAATTTGATTTAAGTGATATAATATTAATGTTGTAATAAATATTTTTCTTAAACCTTTATTTGTGGGTTGGCATATGAACAATTGATGAATGTGGTGTTTACATACATACATACCTAACAATTTTAATGTATTTATATATCGAATGCATAATTTTTTTTGTATATTAACTATAAATATAACATTCTAGTGTCGCATGAAAAAGGCATATTTAAATAGTATTTTGTTGCGATATTGAAGATTTGAGTGATGCACATGAGAATATGAAAGTATATAGATATGGAAATACATAAGAATTGCGGGGTAAGCATGTAAATACCATATTTATCAGTTGACAACGTATTTTGTTACCATATTTCTCAAATGTAGATTAGGGTATAACAAAACCNTAAATTAGGAGGTGTGAAAAATATTAATCTCTTAAACCCTTAGTTTTAATTTAATTACCTCCTAATAAAATTTATGCAATTTGCTTAAAAATAATCATAATTTCTATCCACCCACTAAACATGCACAGAAATGCTTGCTTCGTTTTTTTCCAATTTTTTTAATAGCTGAGTTAAACTAATATAAGATAATAGCTTTAAGTACTTCGTATTAACAAACCATTATAATTAAATAATATCCTGCCAGTGTCAACTATTAAAAAATGATTATAATTATACAATTATTTGTCTTTTGTCTTGTAATTTCTTGTTTATCATATTATCAGACTGTCGCTATTTTAATTATTTTTTTATGATAATTTCTTTTCATATAATTTTTATAAGATTTTGGAGTTCACATCAGCTAAGGTTGGATTTATGTAGTAAAATTGTGCAAATGTTACTAAACAAAACTTTACTCAAGGTTCGTTTAGTACAGCGCCGCAGTGCGGCTTTGTATGTTTGGGTAGACTGTGTTTTGATAGTTTTTTCAAAATGTTGTTGCTGAAATCTGTCTTTTGTCACTTTGCTGGCTATGTGCGTTAGCAGGTTTCTAACTGTTATATAATTTTTTCAATATATATATCTATAATAGACACGAACATCAGATTATTTTTCAGCAAATTCAGAATCGACTTTTAATAAACTGCAACTGCCCCAAACAGACCTTTAAAAAAAATTTCAACCGGTTAAATAAAAAAATAAATAATAATAAAAAAAAAACAGTAAGCCTTTAACTTTTTTTTTTTTTATATGAAAGATTTACAATCACAACACAATTCCTGCACATTTACATATCTAGTTGCCAAAGTTCAATTTTTATATCCATACCATCTGTCTGGATGTCAAAAACAGTTGGTTGTTGGCGAATAACATGTGTTTGTCTCGTTAAATAGCTCATATTCAAATCGTTTGTTAAGTGAATCAAACATAAACAAAATTTTTAAGCGTGACAAATAGCTCATATATAATTAATACTACATATTTCTAACAAAGTTAATCTCTCCATCACAGCTTTACAAATAACTTTTTAAGATACTATAGCCACCCCAAACATTGTTTGAAAACTAAGATAAAAATGCTGTGACGAAAAAAAAAAAAGAAATGGAACATTCTTTCCTCGTTATGCCTTTGTTGACCTTTTATTACTACTAATTTATATTTTATTTTCCCTTTTATTTATTTATTTTTATTTTTCTATAAATAAAAAAATAAATGAGTACATTTCTCAAATGTGGTAGATTAGGGTATAACAAAACGAAATAGATCGAACTGAACAATACACTGCTCCTTCGTTGGCCCATTTTCTTCATCATCTGAATCAAATGAGGAATCTGACATATTTCCATCTCAATTAGCATCTTTGGCTGTCTTAACCATTCACAGGGGAGTGTATGAGTATATCTCGGAAGATCGTGGATCCTCCTCCTAACCGGCGCCCGAAATATTTGGCTATTTGGCAGCAACGACCCTAAACAGTTACCGCCACCGCCGAATTTTCACGAAATATATTAAGCCTGTTTCCGCCAACGACAGCTGCCTCGACCTCGGAAGTCACTGCATTCTCCCACAACTCAACTCATCTCTCTCCGAGCATGGAACAAGTCATCGAGTATGATTCCCNATGTTTGGAGGTATTTATGAACATACAATCAGGTTTTAGCTTCTATAGCTTTAGTAGCCCACATTCTTTATAGTTATATGAATTTTTGTCTATCAGGATAAAACTCGGAGAATTACTCATAATGGCGGGATCATAGGGATTTGTGGGCTGTTCGTTTCCATAATAGTTAGCATGTTTAAGATGAATCTGGATGGAATCCCTGGAGCTAAGAACTCTCTCTATGCATTTGCATCGTTTTGTGTATTNGGGATCATAGGGATTTGTGGGCTGTTCGTTTCCATAATAGTTAGCATGTTTAAGATGAATCTGGATGGAATCACTGGAGCTAAGAACTCTCCCTATGCATTTGCATCGTTTTGTGTATTTATCCTCTTTATTGGAGTAGTATTAACTTATTTTAGCATGCTCTAGTTTGGGCTGAAGAAGCCCGACACTGAAGAGCAGGTCAATGCTAGAAAGCTTGAGATACAACAGTTGTTTTCCATGTTTAAACGTGATGTAGAGACACATGGGAAGGTTAGGGAATGTGTCTTCAGGATTCGGACATGTTAAATGATGTTGACTACCTTTTATATTTAGGGTTTTTTATTAAGTCTTTTAAGTGACGATCATATTTCTATATTTATTCATTTCTGTGGCTTTAATATGGAATATTTTATATCATAGGTAAAATTTGATTACTCGTTCATAAGTGTTATATGCTTTGAATCCAAATTTGCTTATAGTTCTAAATCGATTCATAGTTTGAAATTTTGTTTGGAATTATAGATTATAATCGTATGCTCGATCCTAATGAACTAAATGGTTATATGCAGACTCAAGTTCTTATAATAAATTTTCAATCTGACCTGTAAATTTTGTTTGGAATTTTCCGGGCTGCATTTTTGTACACATTATGTTGTCTAGCATTGAAATGATCATTCCTGAAATTTTTAATGGTTGTGAGTTTTTGAGAGTTGAACTGGACGCGTAAATGTAACAATTATTGTTTGTAAGAGTGAACTTGATGTAAATTATGTTATCTTGATTTGATATCAAAAGTTGTTGATAACTCAATTTCTTTTTTTGCTATATGAAATTTTAACAAAATACTAAAGTGAAAGCTCTATTTAGGCAATAAAAAAGCTGATATGTTTTATTTGTCAAGTTTTATGTAGTCATTTTTGATAATCATGTTGAATAAATTTAATATACTGTCATTTTATATGTTGTGCATGGACTGTTCAATAAACTTGAAGCCTTATTTAAGGCTATTAAAAAGTTATATTTTTATAAATAGACTAGATGGATAAAGTATTTAATTTATTTTGTTCTATGCATTTATAGTTTAATTAAGTGAGTTTTAGTTAAGCCACCTTCTAAGCTCTATTATTTCAACAATATTTTGGATTTAGGGAAGATTAAATCTAATTTAATATTATCTTTACTTTGTTGTTGTTGTTGAGAAACCTTTCTTTAGCGATCTTGTTGACCTAATTTATTATTTTTATGAAGTTTTATGTTTTTTTTTTTTTCAAAAATATGTTAAAAAATTTAATAAAAATCTCATTTCACATGTTGAGTATGAACTTTTCACTGAAGTAGAAGCCTTATTTAAAGCTTTGATAAAGTTAATATACTGTTAGATTTCTTCATAAATATATTGAATATATAAAGTATTAAAGTATTTGATCTTTTGTGTTTTTGTGCATTTATAGTTTGATGAAGGGAGTTTTATTTAGGCCTTTATCTGAGCTTTTATTCCTTTTTAATGAAATTTTAGCTTGAATCTTTGGAAAAAATATTGAGAAAATTCAATAAATTGGTATTCTAAATGCTGTGTTTGGATTGATTACTAAAGCAAACACCTATTTAAGGTTTTGAGAAAATTGATGTATAGTAATTCTGTTAGATTACATTAGGTTCCTTCATCAATATTTTTGATTTAAAGAGGATTAAATCTAATTTAAGATTAACTTTATTGTTTGCATTGACTTAAATTCTGAAGAGAAACCTTTCTTTAGGAAGCAAGCTGACCTAACATGTTATTTTATTGAGTTTTATGTTTACTTTTCCAAAAATATGTTGAAAAAAATTTAATTAGTTCTCATTTTAAATGGTGTATATGGAACCTTGACTGAAGTAGGTCCCTTATTTAAGGCTGTGATAAAGCTAAATATGGTACTAATGTAAAATTGTGTTAGATTACTTCATAAATAAATTTGATATATAAATTATTTTTTATTTTTATTGTTGAGCATTTACAATTTGCTAAGTGAGAGTTTTATTTAGGCAACTATTTGAGCTTTTATGTTTTCTTAATGAAGTTGCAGGTTGACTCTTTTTCAAAAAATATTGAGAAAATTTTAAAAATTGTCATTTAATATGCCGTGTATGGATTGATATCTGAAGTAAAATACTTATTTAAAGTTTTAAGAATGGTGATATATAATGATTATGTCATATTATGTTAAGTTTCTTCAAAAATATTTTGGATTTATGGAGAATTAAATCTAATTTTAGATTAACTTTACTTTGTTGTCATGCAATGATTCTTTACTGAAGTTAAAACTCATAAGTATGTATCAAAATGACATAAAATATTGTTTTTATGAATTTTTAGGCCGAATTTCTTTGTTAAGTTGTTAAAATACAATAATTTGTTACTTGATATGTTCTGTATGTTGTAATCACTAAGATAAAATCCCGATTTAAGTCTCTTAGAATGTTTAAATTTGCTAGTTAATCAAAAATATCTTGGTTTACTCATAAATATATTGGATTTAAGAAGTATTTAATCAATTTTCTTCCACTGAATTTTATTATTACTAAAATGAAGCATTTTTTTAAGGAACTATCTAAGCTTTTGTATGTTTCTCGTGAAGATATAGGTTGACTTACTTCAGAACTTTGGAATAATTTCAATAAACAATCACTTTACTTGCCGTTTATGGTGCAATCACTAATATAGAATTTCGATTAAAGGCCTTTGTAAAAGGTAATGTAAAATGTGGTTTTGTTTATTCATAAATATAGTACACGTATGAAGTAATAAATCAATTTTGTTGTCGTGCATTGACCATTTTCTTAAGTAAAACCTTTTTAGAGGGCATCAATTGTAAAGTTTTCACTTAACCTTCATCAGCAAATGTTTAAAAAAAGTAATAGATTATCGTTATACATGTTGTGTATGGACTGATAACTGAATTAATTGCCTTATTTATGTGTTTAATAAAGCTGATACATGATAACTATGACAAGTTAGGTTAAGTTTATTCATCACTATTTTGGATCTATGAAAGATTCCAAGTATTTTAGGATTTACATTACCTTATTGATGTGCAATGTTTGTTTATTAAAGGGAAACATTTATTTGAAGCACTAACACACATTATCTAATAATTTTATGTTGTTTTAGTGACATTCTTTAGAAAAATATTGACAAAATTCAATATTTTGGCATTTTACATTTTGTGTATATCACTAAAGAAGAATCATGATTTATGGCTCTGTGAAAGTTGAAATATGGTGATAATGTAAAGTTTGGTCATGATTCTTCATAAATATATTGAGTTAAGGAAATATTTTATCTATTATTTTGTGCATTGACTGTTTACAAAGGTTAAACCTTTTTTCATGGCACCATCCGAAATTTTATTTGATCTTCATGAAATGGTGGGTTCATCATCTTAAAAAAAAAGGTTGACAAAATGCAATAAATTTTCATTTTACATGCTGTTTATAAATTCATTATAGTAGTATGTACCTTATTTATGGGTTTTTAGAAAGCTGATGGAAGGTAATTATGTCGTTAAGTGAGTTTTACTTGTTAATATTTTTGATCTATGAAAAATTAAGTGTTTTATAAAGTTTATTATACTTTCTTAATGTGCAATATTTGTTTTCTAAAGTGAAACATTTATTTAACGAACTAGTGTACATTAACTGGTATTTTTATGAAGTTTTGGGTTGACATTATTTGGATTTAATATTTTTTTTGATTTTATATTTTGTGCATGGATTGATCACTAAAGAAGAAGCATGATTTATGCCTTTATGATAACTGAAATGTGGTGATAATGTAAAGTTACATCATGTTTCTTCATAAATATATTGAATTAAGGAAGTACTTGTATTTTATTGCTGGGCATTGACAAATTGCTCAAGTGAAACCTTTGTTTAGGGAACTATCTGAACTTTTTTATAATCTTCATAAAGTTTTAGGTTAACCTTCTTCAAAAAAATCTGTCTTACATGTTGTATGTGAATTCTGAGAATGGTGAAACATTGTAATTATGCAAGTTATGTTAGGTTTATTCATCAACATTTTTTTATTTATTTGATTTACTTTTCTTTCTTGATATGCAATGTTTCTTTGCTGAATTGAAACTTTTATATATGTACCAACACATATTTTCTGCTATTTTTATGAAGTTTTAGGTTGAAATCATCAAGGAAAATGTTGAAAAAATTCAATATTTAGCTTTTTTACATGTGTATGGATTGATCACTGCAATCGATGCAAGATTTATGGCTTAGTCAAAATCTGAAAAGCGGTGATAATGTGATTAAAAAGGTTAAACTTTTTTTAGGAGAGACTTCTGAGCTGTTACATGATCTTCCTGAAGTTTCATTATACATGTTTTGTAGGGATTTATTATTGAATTACATTCCTTAATTATAGATTCTGAGAAGGCTGATACCTGGTAATTATGCCAAGTTACGTTAGAGTTGTTCATCAATATTTTTTATTTATGGAAGATTAAGTGTATTATAGGATTTACTTTACTTTCTTGATGTAAAACGTTTGTTTCTAAAGTGCAACGTTTATTTAATGCACTAGCACATATTATCTGTTACTTTCATGAAGTTTTAGGTTGGCCTTATTCAGAAAAATGTTAACAAAATTCAATATTTTGTCATTTTGATATGTTGTTGTGTATGATTTGATTACTGAAGTGAAAGCATGATTTTTGGCTTTGTGAATGTTGAAATGTGGCCATAACGTTGATATGTTGTTGTGCGTTAACTGCTTGCTAAAATCCAATCTTTTTTTAGGAAACCATCTAGCTGTTATGTGATGATATTCATTGAAATTTTTAATATATTGGTTTTACTTTTAGAACAATACAACACATCACCAATCAATCATATGTTATATTATGCTACTCATCTTTAAAAAATCATTAAATAAAAAACCCACCATAGTTATATTTCAATCCAATCATTTTAATCCAAAACTTCATCAAATAAATATATTTTCATTTACACAATAAATAAACATCAATACAAATAAGCCCCTAACATAAAACTATTTATTTGTCAAGCTTTGCATAAATATATCAACTAAAATCTAAAAAAAATATTACGTGTGATGGCTGCACGCGATACACGATAATACGAATTTCAAGATTGAACTTTACAAACCTCAAAATCCCCCTCACTTCTCACTCCCCCCACTTCCCCCATTTTCTTATACCTATAAAAACTCGCACATATAAGAAAATAAATAAAATTGACAACCCCTATAATTGCAATAAAATAATAAAAATAATCCACCCTCCCCTCATCAATATCATCCTCAAGCCAATTCCTTCTCCCTTCCCCACCAGTCGTCTTCTTTACCACCGCCATTAACAAACTGCTCAAATAACTCGACCCTGCCAGGCTACAGAAGAATAGTGCCCCTGCCAATGTCTGCATGTGCTCCGGAAACTGCCTGTTATAGAACTCGATCTGCCCCACCGCATTAAATGCCTCGGCCACCCCCATAACCAGCAGCTGCGGCGCCAGCCACATAACCGAAATCGCCACCCCTTCCGACGACTCATCCCTCCTCTTCTTCTCCACCGCCGCCGCCACCACCATCGAAAAAATCGATATCAGCAACCCCACTCCTTGTCTTTGCAACAATGTGATCCCTCCGTCGAGCTTCGTGATCCTCCGGGTTACCGGAACGACGACCATGTCGTATACGGGGATGAATAAAGCTAACCCTAACATGGCGATCGTCCCCACCGAGCCCGACGGGATCATGAATTGTGGACCGAGATGACGATTCATTTTCATGGACTGGAGGACGGAGAAGGTCCATTGTTGTCCGAGGGCAACGAAGCAGATGATCCCAGAGGCCCAGATGGGTATGATGCGGATCAAACACTTGACTTCTTCAACTTGTTGGAGGGTGCAGAGCCGCCATGGGCTCGGCGGGGAGGCCCCGGAAGGTGGCGGGATGGCGGCTTTGGAGAGGAACAGGAAGGAGGGGGTGGGCGGGAGAGGTGTGATGGCGTGGTGGTTGTGTGAGATGGGGTTGTGGAATGCAGCGGTGGCGGGGGAGGGGAGGGGGAGGCGGCGGTTGCGAAAGGCGGCGACAAAAACTTGAAGGATGCCGGAGAAGACGCTGCCTTCCGGGGCGACGTGGACGTATAGAGGGGTGCCGAGGAAGAAGAGGAGGAGGGAGAGGAGCATTAGGGTTGTGGGAATGGCGAAGCCGAGGGACCAGCTGAGGGAGTCTTGGATGTAGACCATGACTGTCATGGAGATGAAGAGAGCTGAGGTGGAGGTGAAGTAGTACCTGTTGGAATTCNTTGGATATAGACCATGACTGTCATGGAGATGAAGAGAGCTGAGGTGGAGGTGAAGTAGTACCTGTTGGAATTTTTATTACCATATGTTTGACCAAAAACAAAAATGGAACTATAATTTTTCATGCAAGAAAAAAAAGCTGTTTTTGATATATTTTGATTAAATTTTAATTATAATCAGTCTTCAAAATTTAAATTTATTATGAGTTAAATATAATTTATTTTTAATTTATTGTACTTAAAAGTGAATTAAAGAATTTAGGGAATCATTTGATTAAAATATTTTAATAAAACTTTTATATGGGATAATTAAATTAAGACATAATGATATTTATAAATTTATGGTCATTTTTTTGACCTACCGTACCGATGTAATATTTACGCATGCCAGGACCAAACTTTCGAGAAATTGGTAAAAATGGAAAATACCGGTTGGGGTTTTACGATGAATTTTGTTATTTGAGTGAGGATTTGAAAAATGGATGAAAGAGGGTGGGTGATTTGTAAATAGCAAATTTTGAGTGGGGTGTTGCAATTGAATTTACATATATAGCACTTAAGCTCAAAGCACATTTTTAACACGAACACACTTTTTTAGCGAGCCGAATACGAGCCGTTCACGAATAAAGAGTCGTTTTGATAAACCTAATCATGTACCCATAAAATGTTAAGAATTGGGGCAAGATTTAAAACATCATTTGAATCTAATTTGATAAATTTTATTCTATTTTCTTAATTAATACTTTTAATTGATTACAAATCGGTAGCCTTGTAATCAATTAATTTTTTTA
>JXCR01047499.1:683328-697637 GCA_002079205.1 Phalaenopsis hybrid cultivar | reverse complement strand
TAGTGATTGTTGGGTGTGTGGTGATTTGTCAATTCCTATTTATTTGCTATGGTGTTCTGCAATTTTTGGATTTGAGTTTGTGCAAGTAAAAAAAAGGGGGAATGTTTAACTGGCTTGATGTGGCTTCAATAGTTGTTTGCAAAGTTGAGGTGGCCCTATTTGCCAATGACATTGATCTGGGGTGCTTGATATGTGCAATCCTTTATTTTGGCTATCCTGTAAAAAATTGATGGATGCCTAGAGGTTCTTTTTTATCATGTTTAGAAAATTCGTAGGGTTACAGTTGTATGACTTGCTACTTCTAGTTTGATTGATCATTCCATATTGAGTAGTTTATATTGGAAGTGAATTTTGAGCTTTTGTTCCCACCGTGACATTGCATTTTGAATGGATTGAGTAGTTTATAGTTTTTGCTTGGTGCAACTTATAAGATTTTGTGCTAAAAAAGTTATGGATAATATAAATCTATTCTCCTTTTCAAATCTTCTTAAAAAAAGGGGAGATGTTTATGAAATGATCTTATAGTGGAAGTGAATTTTATGCTTTTCTTTCAACTAGGAGAGTGAATATTGGATGGATTGAGTTGTTTGGTGATAGTTTGGTTGAACTAGAAAGAGTAAAAAAGCAGTATCTACCATTTAACAATTATTAATTTTTAAGAAGAATTCATTTAGCTTGCATCAAATTTTGATATGGGTGCCTATGCGGCTTATATTGATCTGATATGTATAATGTTATTTGGTTCTATTGATGGTTGAGACACATATTGAACATATTGGAATTCCTTGATTGCTCATGCTTGCAGACAGTTTTGAAAATTAAAACATCAATATGTTTTTATATTTATGGCGAATTAATACATTTAGTATTTTTATCAATTGTTACAAATAAGCTTTTTCCAAACAGGTAAATATTATTTGGTGATGCTGGACAACCTCTACAAAGGGGTATCTGAAGCAATTTCCAGATACCAAATACCACATTCTAGATTTCGAGAGATCAAGTGGTATTGCCCGTAAAAGAAAAGAAATGTTTAACAAACATCACTCCTCCTTACGGTAGTGTGATTGAAAGAGCATTTGGGGCGTGGAAGAAAAACTAGGTCATCCTATGTCATATGTTGACATATCTGTTTTCTAAACAAGTACAAGTTGTGGTGGCTACGATGACACTCCACAACTATGTTCGATGGAATTACTCTTAGTCGGATCCAGACTTCAGTATGGCTGACGATGATCAGATATAGGTCCCACCTAAAGCATTTAAATTTCACATCGAACAATCTATACCACTGACAAAGAGGGAATAACAGGAATTTGACACCCAAGACGGTGAAGGCGTAGCGGAAATGACAGCTTTGAGAGAGAGGATCACAGATGCTATCGTCGGATGCTGACAAACCGTCTCATCTTTTCTTTATCGACACTATGATTTTCTTATATTTGTTGTATCATTGTTACTTTTGATTTTATATTATTTACATGTTTGAAAAACTTACTGGATGGTCTTTTTTGGTGATATGCACAGGTGATACCGGATGTTGATTTCACGTGATTTGAAGGCAACCAATAACTCATTTTCTTACAAAGTCCACTATCTTCATGTATTGAAAGACTCATTGGTTGGTGTAGTTCGTTCTCTGAGACCTCGCACCTATATATTTTTTTTAATTTATGTTTTTTTATTCAATATTGTTTTCGGTAATTTCCATCTTCTTGTACATTTTTTTCTTTTGTTTAATTTTTTTGAGCTGTCTAATGTTTTCTCTTTTGCATCTTTCAAGGAACATGAGCTCCAGGATTTCAAAGACCTCCCAACGTGTGTTTTGCTGTTGCACACTACTAGGGCTGTCAAAAAAGCTCGTTGTTCGCGAACAGTTCGTGTTCANCCGAACACGAGCTGCTTAACGAGCCGAACACGAGCTGTTCACGAACAACGAGCCAAATTGACAGCCCTACACATGAGAATATGAAAGTATATAGATATGTAAATGCATAAGAATTGCGGGGTAAGCATGTAAATACCAAATTTATCAGTTGACAACGTATTTTGTTACCATATTTCTCAAATGTAGATGAGGGTATAACAAAACCAAATAGATCGAACTGAATAATACACTGCTCCTTCGTTGGCCCATTTTCTTCATCATCTGAATCAAATGAGGAATCTGACATATTTCCATCTCAATTAGCATCTTTGGCTGTCTTAACCGAGGGATTATTGCGTGCGGACACCGCATGCATCTCTGCATGCGGTGTTCGATCTTGGCCGTAGATCACAGTGATCTACGGTCAGGATTATTTCCGTTTTTTAAAAATAAAAAATAAAAAAATTTAGGTGGGGCCCACCGAAATACATCAGGACCGTAAATCAAGTGATTTACGGTCCGGATCAGAGCCCGCACGCAAGCTGCGTGCGGACTCCGATCCGTATGTAATAATTTTTCGTCTTAACCATTCACAGGGGAGTGTATGAGTGTATTTCGGAAGTACGTGGATCTTCCTCCTAACCGTCGCCCGAAATATTTGGCTNACCGCCGAATTTTCACGAAATATATTAAGCCTGTTTCCGCGAACGACAGCTGCCTCGACCTCGGAAGTCACTGCATTCTCCCACAACTCAACTCATCTGTCTCCGAGCATGGAACAAATCATCGAGTATGATTCCGTGGTTGCTGATGCTCTTTTCGGCTTCCCGGACTCGCCACCTTTCCTTCCGCCCTTCTCCGACTCCACAATCCTCACTTTCCCGCCCCCGCCGCCATGCGACATCTCCTCCGCCCCTCACAGCAGCCCCAAACGCCACCACAGCGGCTCCGACCTCTACATTCATGACCTTCCACAGCCGCATTTTGATTTTGAAAATCCCAATTATGATCCCACATTGTTTGCCGAATTTGAGGCTCCGCAGCCGCCCTCAATCGCGATGGTTGCGCCGTTTGCCCAAGGTGCTGTTGGATTGTCTGCGCAGAGTATGGCTGGGAGGGAAAGACGAAAGCGAATCAGCCAGAAGATGCTGGAGCTGGGCCAGCTTGTCCCCGGCGGAAACAGGATGAACACCGCCCAGATGCTGCAGGCTGCCTTTAAATATGTCAAGTTCCTTCAAGCTCAACATGGCGTTCTTCAGCTCATGGATTCCACTCCAGTCCCAGTGAGTTCATTTTANGCAGGCTGCCTTTAAATATGTCAAGTTCCTTCAAGCTCAACATGGCGTTCTTCAGCTCATGGATTCCACTCCTGTTCCGGTGAGTTCATTTTTTGTTGCTATTATTCAATTACAGTATGATTTATGCTTCTTTGGAGGATGGGGAGTCAACCATGCAAATTGACTATTTAATAGTTTTAGTTAAATATTGCAATTGCGATTAATAAAATATATTATTTATATATTGATGTTAATTTGTAGGCGTGCAAAAGTGTGGAAGCGGAGCATTGGTTGGGATCAATGGTTGTCCAAGAAAAGTTGTCAGCTATGGAAATGTGTGTGGTGTCAAATGAAGTAGTTGATGAATTTGTGGTTGATCCTCAACTTAAATCTTGTCTTTTTACGGGACAAGTTTAGAGTCTACTATGGAGCCTTACAATAAATGAGACTTTACTTCTTTTTTTTAATTTTTATCTGTTGTTTTGTAAATATTTAATCTTGTCTTTTATTTCTTTTATTTTTTTATTGTTTTGGACACTAGTCATCTATGATTTACTTTTATCCTTTGGAACAGAAATAGATATGGGTGTTTTTTTATGTTGAAATGCATTATATTTGAGTACATAAGAGTATACTTGAGTATATTTCTGAAGTGCTTCATAAGAGTCATAAGAGTATATTTGAGTATATTTCTCAAAGTGCTTCATAAGAGTCATAAGAGTATATTTGAGTACAGTTGAGTATATTTCTCNTAAAAATATTATAATATATGATTTTTTTTACCATGGTATTATATGATGATAGATTGCTTAAAGATAAAACAAATTCCAGAAAAATGATGATTTTACTAGATTATATCACTTGTTTGGATGTAGGAAGAAATAATATGGGTTTTGAAATTCTATAAACAGCTTTAAAATGACAACTATGCATGATTGATAGTCAAAAAAGAAAATGTCAAAACCTTAGCTCAACCAATGAACTACTCTCTATCTCAACAATATGTAGAAAGAAAGTCACAACCATGACACAAACCAACGATATGTCCACGTTCAAATAAAGAGTTATAAATTCAAGACCATTAAGCCTATGAGTACATTTCTCAAATGTACTCATAAGAGTACATTTGAGTACATTTGAGTATATTTCTTAAGTGCTTCATTAAATGATTACAGATTATATGAGTACATTTCTCAAATGCTACTAAACATAACCTTACTCGGGGTCTGTTTGGTCGGGCGTCGCACTGCAGTNTTACAGATTATATGAGTACATTTCTCAAATGCTACTAAACATAACCTTACTCGTGGTCTGTTTGGTTGGGCGTCACACTGCAGCTTTGTATATTTGGGTAGACTGTGTTTTGATAGTTTTTTCAAAATGTTGTCGCTGAAATCTGTCTTTTCTCACTTGTCCTAGCTATATATATATTTATCTATAATAGACACAAACATCAGATTATTTTTCAGCAAATTCAGAATCGACTTTTAATAAACTGCAACTGTCCCAAAGAGACCTTTAAAAAAAATTTCAACGGACTAAATAAAAAAATAATAATAATAAAAAAGAAATATAAGGCTATAACTTTTTTTTTTGAAAGATTTACAATCACAACACACAATTCCTACACATTTACATATTTAGCTGCCAAAATTCAATTTTTATATCCTTACCATCTGTTGGGCTGTAAAAAACAATTGATTGTTGGCGAGTAGCATGTGCTTGTCTTGTTAAATGGCTCGNAAGTTCCTTCAAGCTCAACATGGCGTTCTTCAGCTCATGGATTCCACTCCAGTTCCAGTGAGTTCATTTTATATTGCTATTATTCAATTACAGTATGATTTATGCTTCTTGGGCGATGGGGAGTCAACCATGCAAATTGACTATTTAATAGTTTTAGTTAAATATTGCAATTGCGATTAATAAAATATATTATTTATATATTGATGTTAATTTGTAGGCGTGCAAAAGTGTGGAAGCGGAGCATTGGTTGGGATCAATGGTTGTCCAAGAAAAGTTATCAGCTATGGAAATGTGTGTGGTGCCAAATGAAATAGTTGATGAATTTGTGGTTGATCCTCAACTTAAATCATGTCTGTTTACGGGACAAGTTTAGAGTCTACTATGAAGTCTTACAATAAATGAGATTTTACTTCTTTTTTTTTTAATTTTTATCAGTTGTTAAGTCATTTGTTTTGTAAATATTTAATCTCATCTTTTATTTTTTTTATTTTTTTATTGTTTTGGACACTAGTCATGTATGATTTACTTTTATCCTTTGGAACAGAAAGAGAAATGTGTNGAAAGATTTACAATCACAACACACAATTCCTACACATTTACATATTTAGCTGCCAAAGTTCAATTTTGATATCCTTACTATCTGTCTGGCTGTCAAAAACAATTGGTTGTTGGCGAATAGCATGTGCTTGTCTCGTTAAATGACTCATATTCAAATCGTTCGTTAAGTGAATTAAACATGAACAAAATTTTTAAGTGTGAATAAAACTAACTTTTTGTTTGATCTTGTTTGGCATGTTTTAATTCAAAATATATATACATATATACAACCCAAATCTTTTTAGTTCTCTTTTAAGATAGAAAAAAGAAAGAAAATAATTATTAAGCGCCTCTTCATATTAATTTAATGATTTTGTTATTAAATTAATGACTTTGTTGGTGTCGTTAATCATTGGATTATTATTTTCGTAGAAATACTACATTTTGTCAGTTGGCCACAAAGAAATGTATTATTATGAAAGGTTTATCTTTGGTCTATTTGATCAATACCATAAAATTAATAAAAAATAAAAAAAATAAAGGAACATTTACTCCGTTCCGTCAAGAATCCTTAAAGAAATTCCAATAACACCTGAAAGAAAACCTTCTAGGGAACTCTTTGTGTATTGAGTTAGATGATTAAGAATTTAATAATATTATCTAAATCTTTCCGGCAAGAATAAGATCCAAGAACTGCTTTCTTGTTGGAAAGAGCCTCACTGCACTGCTTGTTAAGAACTCCTTGTCGTTCACTTCCATAGGCCTGCGGTTCTTGATCTGGATCCCTGTAGCTAGAGAATAGAGTTCTCCCTCCCTGCAATGGTTCTTGGATGTCGACGATCTTGCTACAGGCCAAAGTATAGGATTGCCGAAGAGCACCTATAGTGCTTCGGCTACCTGAACAATAGAATGGGAAGAAAAGAACTACCACAATAAATAAGAACAAGAACAAAAGAAAGTTGCTAGAACTACACAAACATAAAAACACAAGAGATTACGTTGTTCGGTTCATTGACCTACATTCACGGAGGGAATCACTACCAAAATTCACTAGCACAAAGGAAGAATTACAGGCTCATTACATCGAGGAATCACAAAGTCTCTCTAGATCTATATCTCTACAAGACTTCTCCCTCAATTCTAAAGCCTCTCATCTCTTTCTTCCTCTCCTTGCTGAATTTTCTTCTTGATCATATTTTCTTTCTATCTCCTTATGGTGGTCATCCATCTCACAAGACCCCTCATCTATTTATAGATAGATNAATGTATTATTATGAAAGGTTTATCTTTGGTCTATTTGATCAATACCATAAAATTAATAAAAAATAAAAAAATAAAGGAACATTTACACAGATAGCACATTGTTGTGAAATCCGTTCCGTCAAGAATCCTTCAAGAAATTCCAATAACACCTGAAAGAAAACCTTCTAGGGAACTCTTTGTGTATTGAGTTAGATGATTAAGAACTTAATAATATTATCTAAATCTTTCGGGCAAGAATAAGATCCAAGAACTTCTTTCTTGTTGGAAAGAACCTTACTGCACTGCTTGTTAAGAACTTATTGCCGTTCACTTCCGTAGGCATGCGGTTCTTGATCTGGATCTCTGTAGCTAGAGAATAGAGTTCTCCCTCCCTGCAATGGTTCTTGGATGTCGAGGATCTTGCTACAGGCCAAAGTATAGGATTGTCGAAGAGCACCTACAGTGCTTCAGCTACCTGAACAACAGAATGTGAAGAAAAGAACTACCACAACAAATAAGAACAAGA
Organism: Phalaenopsis hybrid cultivar; assembly: GCA_002079205.1. Taxonomy (NCBI): domain Eukaryota; kingdom Viridiplantae; phylum Streptophyta; class Magnoliopsida; order Asparagales; family Orchidaceae; genus Phalaenopsis; species Phalaenopsis hybrid cultivar. The sequence goes on along the minus strand of JXCR01047499.1, from coordinate 690,445 downwards.
ACAAAAGAAAGTTGCGAGAACTACACAAACATAAAAACACAAGAGATTACGTTGTTCGGTCCATTGTCCTACATTCACGGAGGAAATCACTACCAAAATTCACTAGCACAAAGAAAGAATTACAGGCTCATTACATCGAGGAATGACAAAGTTTCTCTAGAACTCTATCTCTACAAGACTTCTACCTCAATTCTAAAGTCTGTCCTCTCTTTCTTCCCCTCCTTGCTGAATTTTCTTCATCCTCTTGATCTTCTTGATCAGATTTTCTTTCTATCTTCTTATGGTGGTCATCCATCCCACAAGCCCCTCATCTATTTATAGATAGATGAGACCTCCCAAGAGGCATGAAAATTACAAGTGTGTCATTTGTCATAATTAAGAGCCCTGATATATAACACACATAATTCCTGTATATTTACATATCTCACACCTTAATTTTCAAATTTACACATATAACACCCAATTTTGTAATATCATATCAAAATAGTACTATTGTGACTTCTTAAAAGTGAAATGCATATTGGTTTAAATCACAAAACTGCAATACATGTTTTTAAATATGAAAGTTTAGGTGCGTGATATGTAAATTCATAAAATTTTTGTTGTATATATGTAAATATTCCAAGACTTAAATGAGTTTTTATACAGGTATAATAAAATAATTTAACATCAAGCAGTATGAGTCAAGCCTGACAACATCTTGATGGGCGTAGTAAGATGCTAATTTAGTAGCATCAACAGCAATTGACCAAGGGTCCTTATGAATAGCGGTGTGGTGGCGGTGCAGTGCTGCATTAGAATTTTGTCTGAGTGAATTGTGTTTTCCCAATTTTTTTAAAATTATATCATTGAAATTTGCATTTTCCCACTGGTTCTAAATAGATGTGATAACTGCTTTATAGTTACGATTTGACATAAAAAAAAATGTAATTGTCACCGTAGCTTTTCGAATATCAGATTATTTTTCAGGAACTTCACCATTAATTTTTAATAAACTGCAGCTGCCTTAAAGAAACTTTAAGTCATCATTTAATTTATAATTTTTATGGCAGGAAAAATATCCAAAATAAAAAAAAATGTAAATTGCATGACAAATATTAGTTGATTATTTTGTCAAAATTTTGTTTTAATAAAATATCTTTAAGAATAGTAATAATATCAATAATTCTAGTTAAAACCGGATTAAGAAATCAAGAACTATTTGATGTTTATTGGTTTAATAGGAGTTGAATAAGATGACGTAATAAATATTAAATTTTTTTTTTAATTTGATTTAAGTGATATAATAACAATGTTGCAATATATAATTTTTTTTAAACCTTTATTTGAGGGTTGGCATATGAACAATTGATGAATGTGGTATTTACATACATACCTAACAATTTTAATGTATTTATATATCTAATGCATAATTTTTTATGTATATTAACTATAGATATAACATTCTAGTGTCGCATGAAAAGGCATATTTAAATAGTATTTTGTTGCGATTTTGAAGATTTGAGTGATGCACATGAGTAGGGCTGTAAACGAGCCGAGCTTGAGCGAGCTCAGGCTTGGCTCGTGTTCAGCTCGTTCGAAATAGCTCGTGTTCGAAATCGGCTCGTGTTCGAAATCGGCTCGTGAACAGTGTGTTCGTGTTCGGCTCGATTTAAATATTCGTGTTCGTGTTCGTGTTCGGCTCGTGTTCGGCTCGAAATTGGCTCGTTAACTAAAATTGAGAAAAATAGAAGTAAAGTGTGGGATTCGAACCTGGATCAAANCAGCTCGTGTTCGACTCGTGTTCGGCTCGTTCGTTAAGAAACGAACACGAACAGTGATTTCACGAACAATTTCAAACACGAGCTTATTTCAAACAAACTAAATTTTAAATGAACCGAACACGAACACAAGCTCTGTTCGTTCGTGTTCGGTTCGTTTACACCCCTACACACTACAGACCTCCTTACTGACATCACGTCAGGCACACAGTTACGAAAGACGGTTCCAAACAGGATTGCAGCCACCCCAAACAAACCCTTAAACTGGTTTCTATAAAATTGGTCAAGCTAAATTAAGGGAATTTTCGCTCAGTCATGCATCACTTATCTCTAATAGGTTTAAGCATCGAAAAACGTTGAGAAAATTTTTTGGCAAACTATCCACCAATTTTGCCTTCAGCTATTTTAATACAACGAATTTGATGCAGCAAAGCCTTATTTTTTTCCCCCCGAGCACTCAGACTTTCTTTTGGCCAGTAACTCTTCAAACAACCAAGCTAATAGTTTTTCAGATAAAGGAAAAACTCCTCCTTGTACTCTCATAATAGTGTAAGAATTGAAGCTGTAATTTTGGGTACATACAAATTTAGATTTGAAACAAAAGTATTGCAGGAGGCTTATCATTAAAGCAATATAAACGGTGGATGGGTATGAAGTATAGTATTGTGAAGTATATTTTCAAGTGTCAAGTTCAACCCCTATCTACGCCCGAGTGAAATTGAGATTTTTTTTTTTGATGGAAGTTTGTTATGTGATTTTTTAGATCTACACAAGAAGAAAATAACATTTGGGTTATTATCAACATATTATTCAAGTTATCTTATTGTTGTCATTGAAACACATAAACTCGGCATATAAATTAACTAGATTGTATTTAGAAGATTAACAGATAACATGATTGATACCAAAGTTAATCAAGAAAACAATAAGGAATCATATTTTTATTATGTAAAAGCATTGTAATTACAATCAGGACCTCAGAATAGAAAGAAGGTACAACTCGACACAAATATCTCACTGGAGGGAAACAAAATAGCAGATGGAACGACGACGAGGCGGCGTGGACAACAATCAGAAGTGGTGTAGGAGGGAGTCAAAATGAGCAAGTTCGTGCAGGTATGGAGGGTTCAGGTGAGATGGAAGAGGTGGTTGGAAGGCAAGGGGTAATAGGTGAAGATGCAAGGGAAGATGAGGGCTATTTGACAGGAGAAAGATTAAGAGACGACAATGGTTGGGATTCTGTGGCTGGAAGGGAAAAGGCCAAGAGCAGGTTTTAGCGGTGAAGGATGCGGTTGGATGTGGGACACAGGGTAAGCAAGTAAGGTGTCAAAGAGTTAGGCAAACAACAAGGAAGAGGGGGATAAGGAAAGATACAAGCCACCTTAGAACAAGCTATGGCTAAAACATTTTTTCGCAATTGGATAAAACCTTAGAAGTAAAAAGAGGGACAATAGAGGATGTCCAAACAAAAATCTCAAGCACAATCTAAACCCTAAAACATATAAAAAAAAACATATTTATAATAAATGAAAACTATGAGGGGAGGTCCCTCCCTTTGTGTGGTGACCCTAGCCCATAAACGTGGATGGGTCAGACCTGCTCCCCTTTCGGCTAAACTGGCTCAACTAATCCAAGTGGCTTAGCCTTCTAAGGAGCCCCATGCCAATAATTTTCAAAAGTAAATAAGAACATACATTAAATTCTAAAATTAATATTTAGATATCTCACTTATGTTATTTTTAGGTTTTTTTTAAAGAATTTAATAGCTAAAATATAATATTTGTAAGTTTGAGCATGTGTGTAGATCCCACAATTCTTTTACTCTAAATCTCAATAAAATTTAATATCATTTTATCTATTATATTATCAATCTCTCTATTAAAATATGAGTGAATTATTAAGCTCACAATAAAATTTTGGTGGTTGAATTGAGATTAAAGAAATTGCACATAAAAAATATGTCATTGCTGATCTTGAGTCTAATGGTCTAAAGAAGAAAAATTACTATGAGGGAGGGCCCACAGACAAAAGAACTTGAGGCTCGTTTATCCTACCGAGTGCAATCGTTCAAGCCAAAGCCAGTTTAGCCAAAGCCAACGAGTCATGAAAGACGATCGGAAGACACCACAACCAACTAATCAGCCAGCAATGAAGAAAAAGAGTATTTGAGCTAACTGTCACAAAGAAAGCCTATCAATGAGAAGAACTAATTCTTTAATATCTCTAATCATCCCAAGAATGCCTAAAGGCTCCCCATCAAAATACAAGGATAAAAATCGAGCCATCATAAATTATCCAACTCATATCAACCAAGTGTAATTGACTGATTCAATCTTAGCTGAGTGAGAAGATCTTGTCAGCCCAAAGCCAATTAAGGCTCACTCGACCAATAATGTCGACCATGTCGAGTTGACCAAGCCAATTTTACAGACTCAAAGCCAAACAAGTTCAACCAACTTTAAATCATAACATCCGAGTGATAGACTCATACATGTAAAATATAGCATCATCAGATTGTACCCTCTCATATAAATATGAAGATTATTTTAAGAATAAAGGAAGATAAATAGGATAGATACAATGTATTACTATTCACTTCTCTCTCTGTATCTCTCTCTCTTTCTCTCTTTTGACTTACACTATATTCATTAGGGTGTAATTCATAGAGAAATTAGGATTTAACATCTTAAAAGGTACGATGAGCTGGGATCGTGACACATACAAAAAGGGTAGCAACCTATGGAGAAGAAACTCACAATAGAGACACCGACAACATAGAGTGCACAAAAAGTTTGTGAACCAGCAGATCAAGGAGTTGAAGAATCAAATGTTGAATGTCATCTGAGACACACTATGTTGGGGGAAGAGAGCAACACCCTTGAGAGGAAGGTCTAGTGCCCAACAATCGATGAATCCCTTAGAACTTTAAAGGAAAAGGCAACTACCAATACTTTGATAGTGTTGGGTCAGCACTAATCGACTGACTCTGGTTCATGCATAAAGAGGTGCACCAGAAACCCAATAATGCATTTTTTCAGTATATCTCTGAAGCCAAGCCCTCAAAGAGGTTCAAACTCAGGAAACTGGAGTCTTACAATAGTAGAATGCCCACGACTCATTTGTTGACTTTAAGCACACGAGTTAAGACTCTCTTTATATCCTTCTTTTGAATCAACTGTGTGTTTACTGAAGATTGATGAGTTGTTGGAATGTCGTCTCTTCTTTATAATGCCGAGGGAGTTGACTCTTAGATGGTTTAATGCATTTCTACTGGGAGTGATTACATCATTTGTTGACTTTAAGCAAATATTTGTGGTGTAGTTTGCCAGCGCCAAAATGCCACATAGACTTGCAGACCCTCATTTAGATTCAAGAGGGATATAAAGAGAGTCTTAACTCGTTCATCATATGCTTGCAAAAGAAGAAATTAGAAATTTAGGATCTATAATCCAATGTCGCCATGCCACTCTAGCTCAAGGATTAAAGGAAGGATCTTTTTGATATGCACTAGGCTTGAAGCGAACAAAGATACTTGTTGAGTTGTTGGAACTAACTAACAATCACATATCAACAAAACAATACAACTCCTCCCCCTCATCATTCATAGCCAACTTCCATCCACAAAAGAGATTTTCTCATGGAAAAAGGTGGGAGCAGAGACACAATCCTCATCACTCAACTCGAGCTTGCCTCGAAGAATCATAAAGACACTCAGATAATCGAGTGGCCCATGACTCATCATCCCAAAGGCAACACCGATAATTTTTTTTTATAATAAGTAACATTTATGACCATAGGAAAGTTGGTGTCTTAGATGCAAAATGAAAATGGTTTGAATATTTTTTATCCTTGAGAAAAAAATTTTACCTTGAAAAATCAAAAATGTATTATCAATCAAACCCTTGTATTTTATTGTTAATTTCTTAAAGATATACGAGTAAAATTTTCTCTAATTATGAGCATAATCCCATGCCTGAACCATAGTCGAAGAGCTTGAGAAGTTCACACAAATGATCATCAAAATTCAATCGAGACTCGGGAAACTCAAACTGGTCCAAGCGATAAAAATGATAGCGAAAATTAACAACAGATTGGTAAAAATTATAAAAAATTACCAACAACGATGATTAACATCAGATTAGTAAAAATTTCCTAAATGAATGACAGAGATGAATAACGTCTGATTGACAATAGAAACAACAACCCACAATGCTCATCCATCATGAAAACCAATGTCTCTTAGCTCAAAGTGAGTCAAGCTCTGGCACCAATTCCTTACCCATTAGCAACAAGAATCATGATGTGTAGCATAAAAATCACTTTAGCAACAGGTCTCCATAATTACCACCATAAAACCTGCAACAAAATCCTATTAATATGACTGGCATAACATGCAATGCATCCAACACGACGACTAAACGAGCGATTAAGACATAGGATGTGTAAGACTTGAGCTAGACGGTAACCCAACAAATTGATATATTCAAATGAGAATAGACGCAAATCAAATATGGAATGTAAGGACTCGCATCACACATAATTTATAAGGCTCAAATGCACAGAAATCAAGGGAGTTCATATATTGACTTGTTGATTAAATATATATATATGATATTTTTTTCATTAAATTCTCTTAGTCTTCTTGTTGTGTCACTTTCAATAAGTAAGAGAATTGAAAAAATAAAAAGTGTACTAAAAAATGTGCTAGTAATGATCCTGAGGAGATCCAACAACTAATCAAAGAAAAGTATTACGAGGGAGGGCCCAGTGACAAAAGAATGTGAGACCCGCTTAGCCAAAGCAGCAATACCAAAGCTGACCAAGCTACGAAGATGACAAGAGAACACTAGAATGAGACACTCGATCAGAAATGATATAAAAGAGTATCTGTTCTGACTGTCTCAAAGAAAGTCAATCCATGGGAAGATCTAGTTTCTTAATATCTCCAACCATCCTAGGGACACCCAAAGGCACCTCATCAAAAGTCAAGGATCTATAATCAGGCTATAATCAACTGATCAACCTATATTGACCAAACTCAGCTGACTAAGATGGCCTTGTCGATCTGAAGCCAATTAAGGCTTAGTCGATTGACAACATAGACAAAACCTAGCTGACTAAGCTGAATCTGCCAACCTGAAGCCGAACAAGCTCAGCCAATCAAGTCAGAGAGTAACCGAGTGATATGCTCATACATGTAAAATACCAAGAATGTTCTGTATAACCCTTCTAAAGCAGAGGAAAAACTATAACATCATCAAATTGTACCCATTCCTTTAAAAATATGGAGATCAATTGATGAATGACAGAGGATACATATGATAGACACGATATATTACTCTCCATTCCTCACTCCC
>JXCR01047499.1:656483-670465 GCA_002079205.1 Phalaenopsis hybrid cultivar | reverse complement strand
GCGGCGGCGGAAGCCGCCGGTACGGATGTCATTTACCACCGCCGATCTTGTAGCAGAGAGCAAGGTATATCCAGAAATAGTCTTATTGAATCAGCATTAGGTTATGTTTGGAGGGGCGGAGTGGGAAGAACGAAGAAGGAATGGGTTTTGTGTTTGCGTGTTTACATACAGACCACCAAATTACTATGTATTTACATAGATAATTGCTAGAATTGGCTTTTTTTATATTTATACCACACAAATCTCTTATATCACATAAAAAATACCACCTTTTTTACTTTAAAATAGTGAAATATTACTTTACATGCATGGGTGAGGTGACATATATGTTAAGATTGAAGTTTAGGTGTAACATATGTAAATACATAAGGATCGAGTGGCATGTATGTAAATCTTCCTGTTTATAATTCTAAACTGAATAAACGAATAGGGTTATTTTGATTTGCTGACAGATGATTACTGATGGATATTAATTATTTGATCTAGTGATATCCTTCAATATTAATTTCTTAAATAAAATTTTAATCATATTTTAGTGATGCTTAGATTTTTTGGGTAATATGGAGACCCAATCAACTACAATTTAATTAGCTTACTAATTAAGAATCCCACATACCGCTCACCTACCATATCCCACCTACCACTCACCTATCTCTTATCTACTGCTTTCAGGATTTCTATAAATAGCCCCTTATGACTTGTCTTTTAAGAGAGAAAGAGAGGACGAGAGAGAGAGAAGAAGGAAGATAAGAAAATAAATTTTTTTTTGTAAACGTTGAGACGTTCGACGGTGTAATTTCTCGAAGAAATAAAATTCTCTGTAGTTCCGTGGACGTAGGCAAATTTGTCGAACCACGTAAATCTGTGTGTCGCTTTGATGTTTTTTCTGCGTGCAATTTTTCTCGTTCCATTTTTTGCTTTATTGTCGTCGTTTTTTCACAATAACTGGTATCAGAGCTTTGATTCAGATTTAATGAAGAACGATGGGCGGAGACGAAATGATGGCATCGGGGATCGAGAAGTTCAATGGAACAAATTTTATTTACTAGAGGATATAGATAGAGGACTACCTCTATGAGAAGAAACTTCATCTTCTGTTACTGGAAAAACGACCGGAAAAATTGTACGAGGTAGAATGAAATCTGTTGGATTGACAAGTTCTGGGGGTTATTCTATTAACCCTGCAAGATCAATTACCCATAACATCATCAAGGTGAAGACTACTGTAGATCTCATGAAGGCTTTATCAGGTATGTATGAAAAACAATCAGCGAATAACAAGGTGCATTTGATGAAAAAATTATCCAACTTGAAGATGTCGGAAGGTGTCTCTGTTGCTCAACACCTGAATGATTTCGATACTATCACAAATCAATTGTCGCCTGTTGAAATTGATTTTAATAATGAGATACGTGCGCTGATATTGTTGGTTTCATTGCCAAATATCTGAGAAACTATGAAGATTGCAGTTAGCAATTCTGCAGATAAATTTAAATTGAAATATGATGATATTCGTGATTTGATTTTTGCTGAAGAGATGCGTAGGAAAGATTTTGGCGAGACCTCGGGTTCAAGTTCGACACTGATTGTTGATTCCAGAGGAAGATCACAAGACAAAAACTAAAACAGTGGAAGATCAAAATCAAAGTTTGGTCACCAGACAACCTGCTGGAATTATGGTAGGGTTGGCCATATAAAAAGGAACTGTAGGAATCCTAAGAAGAATGAAAATGATGACGCTAATGTTGTAATCGAAGAAATACATGATGCGCTATTGCTGACAGTTAACAGTTCTGTTGATGACTAGACACTGGATTCAGGGGCTTCCTTCTATACCTCTTCCCACCAGAAGTTGATGCGAAATTATGTTGTAGGTGACTTTGGGAAGGTACATCTGTCTGATGGAAAAAAGGTCTGAGCGTGGTAGGGATGGGAGATATTGATATTGCACTCCATAACAAGACCAAATGGACTTTAGAAAATGTCAAACACGTTCCTGAGTTGAAGAAAAACCTCATCTATGTTAGGCAGCTCAATGAGGGTGGTCATTCGGCAGTGTTCTCAGATAGCACCTGGAAGATTACCAAAGGAGTATTGTTCTTGATCAAGTGAGAGCTGACCAAGAAGGAGGAGACAAATTCCCTGTCGGACATCAGACTTGGGAGCTGGCAGAACTTCCACCAAAGAAGAAGAAATTGCACAACAAGTTGGTGTACCTGGTGAAGACTGCGCTTGGTGGCAGTAAGAGGTACAAAACTGAACTTGTTGAAAATGACTTTCAATAGAGACAAAATATTGTTTATGCAGTGGGAGTTGTAAGCAGATACATGAGTAAACCACTAAAGAGCTTGGTGGTATAAGACTATGTTGAAGATGATATGCCAACTGAGGGGGTTACTCGTGAGAAGCTGAAATTGTGCTCGACTTTAGCTGGTATTCTGGCATGAAGATCAAAACTATGAGTTGCAGAGGTAGAGGGTATCATATTTGAGGAAAAGGTCGGTACAACTAGTAGATGATGCAACCAATAGGTGATGCAGTCAGTGTCTCAGTCTCCAAGTGGGAGAATTGTTGGGTAATGTGGAGACCCGGTCCATCGCAGTTTAATTAGCTTCATAATTAATAATCCCATCTACCGCTCGTCTACCTTCCCTCATACCGCTCACATACCACATCCAACCTACCTCCTACTTACCGCTCTCCTGATTTCTATAAATTGCCTCTTATGGCTTGTCATAAGCTAAGTCAGACCAAGCCAAGTCCTCTAAGAGAGAAAGAGAGGAAGAAAGAGAGAGAGGAAGGGAGAGAAGAAAATAGAGATACAAGACACAAGAGGGTGATTTCTAAGTCGAGAATCTCAACATTAATCGTGAAGGCCCATTACAAAATGATTACATTGTGGATATGAAAGTCACTTTGTTGCGGGGTAAGCTAAAGATTGGGTTAATCCCTGTATTTATGAGGTAGCTTGCTAGAATCTTAAAGAGCTTTGTAAACTTTCAAACTTTAAGGAGATATTCTCGCCTTGATTTAGGTAAGCTAATTTGGAATTTTGAATTTTAAGATCATATTCTCTACTTGATTTTTACATTCAGTTGTAATTTTGATGTTGTTTTCATATTTTATAAATATATGCATTCTGATCATTGAAAACTTCAAATTTCCAATTTTCAAATTTTAAGTTCCAAGTCTCCCTCTTACCAGTTCCTTACCAAAATTCTCTTGCCAGCGCCTCCAAGGCCAAATTACAACAAGCCATTGCTTTCCTTAGTCTCTCTTTGTATGTGTTCTCATTAAGGACCGAAGGACATAGGTGAATCTCATCAAGTTACCTAAATTTTATGTGTGCCTATGTTTAAGTATTTACTGTTTTTGATTTCTTCTCTTCTCGTGCTTTGCTCATTAGTATTAATCTAACAAAGATCACTTTATCCAGACAACCCTAAACTTGAAAAAAAAGATATTTTACCTGTTCTGAGAAATTAGAGATTTAATCTTTGTTTTCGCTGCATTCCGGCCAGAAGGAAGTTTGAATTGTTATCCTTTGTATTACATTTTGGAACTGACAAGATTCTTCTTTTAATTATGGCCAGCAAATTTAATGTTTTCAGTTTTTCTATATTTTAACTTAAAATTGAATAATATCCTGAAACATATATAACTGATCTTCCAATATCCACATTAACTTCATATCCTGCATGCTTTATGCTTATATTGCGGAAATCATTTTAGACCATTGTTGAGAATATGATAATTCAATCTATACTTAATTAAGTGGAAACACGCTTGCTTCAGTTGCCAACTGGAGGTGTGAAACAAAAAATTATTAGTACATTGTGCTTAAATCCTCAACTACTACCATAAGAAGTTCTTTTTATTTATTTATTAAAGTAAACCTTTTATTCTACTATAAGAATGAAGGAACATGAAGTTTTACCAAAATTAAGACACAAATAGGCACCCATTTGCCTATCATAAATTGATGCCATTTTTTTAAGTGTAGATACGGGATTTGGATTTGGACAGAAAAGATCCTCGGTCGGTTGTGGCGGTCATTTTGGGAGGTGGAGCAGGAACTCGTCTTTTTCCTCTCACGAAACAAAGGGCCAAACCAGCAGTACGTGCTTTTATTTTCATCAAACTTTTGTAGCTTCTCTTTACAAAAAAAACTCTACTTCAATTCAATGCTATAACATGCATTACTCTGATATACCATGCCTAGAAAAAGTCTATTTTGATGCGACCCTTTTCTTTTTGCCAAAAATATCTTTAACTTAAGTTCTTTGTGGTAACGTAGTTTCCTTGCCAGAATAGATTCTCCTTTTAAACTTGTTGCCTCTATTATTGATCTTCATCCATCTTGTTGCACGTGTTATATATTCTTGAAATAAAATAAATTGAATCATGAATTAGTGTCTAGCTGGAATTTGTTCATGTTGATATGTGAAAAATTGTTGGATAGTATTTCATATAAGTGATAATTTTAGTAGTAAAGTGTCAAAATAGTTCTCTGACTATTTACATGAGGTCATTTTAGTCTCAGAGTCTATAAGAGTGACTACCGGGATGGATATTTTAGCCCATTAAAAAGTTTAGGGTTAATTTAACACTTTTATAGAATCTGAGATTAAAATAGACCTGTAAAACGAGTCAGGGGACCATTATGACAGTTAATGTTATATACCTGTATTGTTGAAGCTAATGCATCTCCACTCCTCTTTCGTAGGTTCCCATAGGGGGGGCATATAGATTGATCGATGTTCCAATGAGCAACTGTATTAATAGTGGAATCAATAAGGTGTATATTCTCACCCAGTTCAACTCTGCATCACTTAATAGACATCTTTCGAGGGCATACAATTTCAGCAATGGCATAAGTTTTGGTGATGGTTTTGTTGAGGTACACATTTATTTATTCAATGTTGACAGTTGATATCTTCAAATTAGCATGTTGACATGTTCCTACAATCGTTCTGTCGTAATTTGCATCATGATGTTTTTTTTATTTTTTTTAATTTTAGGCTCTTTTTGGAACTGTTTTCTTATTTTATGCTGTAGATTAAAGCAGATAACTGTTTTCAATAGTTATATTAATGTTGCTATTTTAAAATTTGTAGTTGTTTGTTGAAAATATGTTGTGATATTGATTGAATGACTAAAAATGAATATTATGATGAAGCTCATCTATGCATTTATGATTTAATATCCAAATTTTAATTAACATTTATATCACTAAAATAATTTGTTAATTAGTTAATGCAATAAGAAAGCTAAACTCCAGGAGAAATCCTTTCCTTGAAAGCTATCTAAATAATCATCGTAAGAAAGTAGTTTTTTTATTTTATTTTTTTTATTCAGTATCCATTTTATTCTGAAAGGTATTGGCGGCCACTCAAACTCCAGGTGAGACAGGGAAGAGATGGTTTCAAGGTACTGCTGATGCTGTTCGTCAATTTCATTGGCTATTTGAGGTAGTTTTGATTTTTATACTTCCAAATTGATCCCATTTTTAGTATTACTCTGACACTAATTTCTCTTTTGTTATGTCAGAACGTGTAATTTGTACAAGTTGTTTTACATGTGAAATTGTTGTCTAACTTAGAGAATAATTAATCTTCTTATACATTATTCTCCAACTAGGCTAGCTTTAACTTCCTACATTCCTTCTTATTAAAAGCTTTATGAGATGTTTTGTGCAAATCTTCATGCATAAGCTCTAGACATGCTACCTCTTATCTACCATTTTTTTTTTATAACCCTTTTATATTATTCTATCTATCCGCCAAAATGGTATATCTTCCGCTCTTTGTTGAATATGCCTAGACTACTTCAAAGTTTTTTCTTCTACTCGTTTGCATTATAGGCTAATTCCATCACTTCTCTAATAGAATTATCACTCTCTTGATCTTCTTTCCTAATGAATTTTCTCTAACTTTTATTTTAAACAAATGATTTTGTTGTATGTTGGAAATATGCTTTGAAAATCCCCGACTTGCATTTGCATTCTTTCAACAGCTTAATAATAACTTGCGCATAATATGAGAGTATAATGATTTTATTTCCTATAGCACAGCAACGTTATAATCCCATAACAACTCTATGAAAAGAAAATATTATTTTTACACATATTTGACAGCATTTTCATTTATGTTGCAATCGACTTGTTTTTGAATGACTTCATGAGCTAAACCTTAGATCCATGTGACATAGTGTAATTGCAATATTATTGTTTTTGTCTTTTAGTTTCAATGGTATTCTCTTATCACATAGTATTCGTTAAGTGATTTCTTCATTTTAACTATCAAATTTTAACTCTATAATTTAATGTGTGTGTATATAAACCCATTTTTTCATATTAGATTTGAAGGTACTTAAAATATCGTACATAAGCCCATTTTTTCGTATTAGATTCAAAGGTATTTATATTATCACATCTGCATCATTTAATCTTCAAACAATATTGATTGGTAATGATTAATGCTCATATATTAAAGTTATGTATGATGCACTTAAAATTGTATTATATTAATCTTAAGTCCCTTTTCTTATGAAAAGTTTCTCTATTATCTTAAAATTTACTTAAGATGTGCCTGAAGAGAGAATTCTCGTATATTATTAATTAAATGTAGATGTCTTTATGTAGTAATGTTATAAAAATCAGTTGCACTAAAAGAGAAAATGGTTTAAATATTTAATTATGATTTGAGATTTGACTTGTGATATCGTGATAAATATTAAAATTATATAATTCTTAATTAAATGATGTAATAATAATTTAAATATGTAAAGAATAAAGAGAACTACTCTATAAACTATAGACCATACACATAAAAAATTTTGTATAATTTTAAATTCAAATACATTTTATTCAAGCGCTTGCATCGAATGGAAAATCACTGCTTAGGAGAAACACATTATTTGCACCATTAAGACAGTTCAACTAGAGAGTCAACGGAGAGAGATCCAAGGGTTGTCAGATTGAAAGGAAGGGGCAAGCTACAAACTGACAAAAGCAAGAAAAATCAAGAATTTGAGGGCCAAGCTTTCTAAAATTTTAGTTAGTAAATTTAGGTTTTAAAGTAATTATATTAAGATTATTCTTTAGCCCTCTGATAAAAAATAAATGGTAATAATTTGACCTTGAAATGAATTGGGAGGTTCACCAAATCAATACTGGTTTGAGAGTTGATCTCTATTTAATTTAAGCTCTTTTCAGTTCTTGGCAGAAGCAATTTTAGTATTCAACCGAACCGATCAAAGAGCTGGTTCATGATTGTTTCAATCACACTGGCAGGTTCAATATGGCTTTCTAACCGTTTGATATATAAGCATGTAACATGAGGATTAAATGAAGTATATAAAGAATTGAATATCCTCAATTAAGAGAATATAAAGCTATAGTAGAAATGCATTTACTAAACTACTATATCACTTTTTTATCCAACTATTTCCTTCAATAACATTTCTCAAGTTGGAATATGTATATGAATAAGTTTCAACTTGTTACAAATAACAAAAAATGAAGAAGTCATAGTTTTGGTAAAGATAATAACTATGTGTTTCATTAGAGATGTGAGGAGTGCTAATATTCTTTGATAATAATACATTTTTGATGAGGTGATAATCTCCTTCAATATATTTGTTAAGTTGTAAAATTGTTGACAATGTAGATAGCCGTTGATTATCATAATTAAGAATGACGGGTTATGCAATAGAGGAGACAAATTCTTTTACAATAGGTTTAATCCGTATCATTTTGCAAGCTGGATGAGCTATGACCCTATAGGTTCAGTACTAGATCTATTGACAACTGTTCACTTCGTAATTTTCTATGAAACAATTTTCTTAACCATAAAGACATTTTCAAATTTAACTAAACATAACTTTGTCTGCATTGGAAAAGGCTTCAATCCTCATATTTCTTATAGTAACTTTTTCTAGAGATTTCTGCATATATCTTAAAATTCTTAGGACATCTTTCAAATGTAAATTTCTTTATGTTCTTGAATTGGTTAATTGATCCCACTAAGTCTCTGTTTGGCGCAGCTGCAGCTTCTCAGCTTTTCAGCTGTAGCTGCGCTGCTCCAGGAAGTTGCTGCGGGGAAGCAGCTGTGGGAAAGCTGACTGTTTGTTTGGTGCAGTTGTGTGAAACCAACTGTCGGGCAGGTGTTTATGGAAAAAAGACCATACTACCCCTGTTTGGTAAAACTGTTTAAAAGAAGAGTATAATAATCATTTTTTTGAAACTTCAGTAAACCACCAAAGTGCTAACAACTTCTGTTTAGGAATAAGAACACATACGCTAATCTTATGTATTTACATATCTAACACATAAACTTTGAAGTTTTATGAATATTTGCATATTATTTTGAAGGTCTTACAAAAGAATTGAGTCGCATAAAATTAATGAAGTTAAATGTAGTATTTGATATGTAAATACGTGAAATTAATTATGGTTAAGGAATAAAATTGAAGTGTTAGATATGTAATGTATAATGAAACCGATCATTATCGTCAGGTGATATAAAAACAAAACAGTTATGATTATTACATCATAATGAAACAAACATTTTAAATAACGAAATTGAAATGTAAAAAAGGACACCAAGCAATTTACGTGGTTCGGTCAAACTGACCTACATCCACGAGGAAGCAAGCGAACATCTTTATTATGGCAATGAAGAAGAAAATACATAGCTTCGAATAAAAAATTACTCCTTCCAATAACCAATTGATGGAAGGAGTTGAAAAAACTATTGTGGCATTTGCAAACAGCTCACCCAATTTTGCCACACACACATTAACAAATGAAAAAATAATCAACACTGCATTAACAGTACAACTGGAAGAGGAAGAGGGAGTTCAGCCACAATTTTTTGAAGCTCATGTTTGAGTAACTGGTATACATCGATCTCACAATTCATGAAGTATCCAACTAGCATGTATCAACATTTTGATCACTTTGGCTACAGATTGCAGTAATGTTTTAGCAAAAGTAATACAGATGAATTGAAGCACAATCTAAGAAAAAATGGATTATAGTGGCTAACATCAATTGAAGCCTAGATCACCATCGAAGCCTTTTATTACAAGTCTTCGTGGGATTATTCTGCATACTGAGATTCAACCCCATAAACACATTTGTTTTAAAAAAATGTAACGAAAATATTATAAATAAATTTGCAAAGATAAAGCAAGACAATCTAATTGTAAAGATTCAACTCGTATCTCTTACATGCTGTCATTCCAATTATGTTCTTACATGAGAAATGAGAAGGATTATCTCATTGCGTTGAAGTTATAACATGATAAATTTAAGAAAGTTTTCCATGCATACCACTCAATTTCTATGAATTTACAAATCTAACACCTGATATATAAATCTGGTCAACCACACAATGAAAGCACACATAAAGCAAAGAGAAAACAATCTTCAATATGTGATTCTCCAGCCACATAAACTGATAAAATGCCAGTAACAATAAAAAATAAAAATAAAAAACTTCAAAAAAATTCATAAACTGATAAAATGCCCAACTACTTGTGTTTCCCCAAGACATTAATCCATTAGCTTGCTAGTGCAAGATAAGTTAAGCTGCCTTATCGAATCACCTACACCCCAAAAAACTCTACATAACATATCTTTCCTTCATTTGATTAACAGAAGTGAAATGGGTTAGGGTATAGGAGATCGTACGGGAGAGGAGCTCGAGCGCGCAGGCTAGGGCAGGGAATCACGCAAGGAAGGGGAGACATGCAAAGGCTTCAGTGCAGGGGAGATTGCGTGGCTTGGGAAGATCGTGACATAGGGCAGAGGAGCCAAGTAGGAGTACTCAGCGCGGTAGGGAGTCAAAGTAGAGATCCTTCGTGCGATTGAGAAGAAGTTGAGTGCTCAGGCTTGGGATCGCAAAGGCTAGGGCAGGGCGAACCACATGCCTTTTTGTGCAAGGAGGTGTTCGACTTCGACAAGTTGAAATGCACGCAGCGGCGAAGAGAGGTTCAAAACAAGCGAAAAAGATGGGTTTGCGATTACCTGCCTCGCTTCATGGATTCGTTGTTGGTCAGGGAAGAAGAAGGCGCAGGTGCCGCGTGGTTGGGAACAACAGGTGAGATGGCGAGATGGCTCGTGGAAACGATCGCGCGGGGGGCAATTTGGAAAAGTAGCGACGCGAAAGTTGGGGCCGCAGGGCCGATCCCGCGGCCGGCTTTTCTCCCGCTTTCGCGTCGTCTGACCGTGAAGTTGGGAGACAAATAGTAAACATTTGCGATATTGGGCCGTGCCGCATGAAAAAAGCGGCGCCAAACGGACCCTAAATCAGTTCTAGTAAAAGATTGATAAGTTTATTGATAAAACATTAATAGTGAGAAGGACCTTTATAAATTTCATCATCCTAGGATGCATGTATAGTTTTTTTAAAAAGAATAACAAGACATACATCCAAGAAAGCTAGTTTCTTCGGGGTCTCTGGCATAATTTCTTTTAGGGAAGAATATTTCTTCCTTGCTATGTAAAGTTGATGACAAGAAAGTATTTTGGACATCTCAGATTTGTAGTACGGTCTATTCAGCATTCAGTGAACCTTTTATTTATCACAACACTTTCAAATATTTCAAATCTTGCACGTGGAGATTGCTTAAGGTTATATAGAGATTTTTTAAGCTTGCATGCTTTGTTTTTGTTGTCTTGAGTTATAAGACTCGGAGGAATATTCATTTATACTTCTTTTAAGTAATGATCAAGGAATGCAATTTTGATATAAAGTTAATGGAGTAGTCAGTTAAAATTTGCAGATAAATATAACTAGACCTAAATAGGCTTTGTGGAAATATGAGAATATTCGGTCTTTCACTCTTTCACCCTCTCGTGCAGGTCGACCGCCAACTCTAAATCCTGGAGGATTTGATTGAGACAATTTTGGAAACATTTAATTAGTTTATTCCCTTCATATCCTATTATATTTTTTATTTCATGATTATTTCTTTTCCTTATTTAGGTTAGATATATTTGGTAAGTTTGTAAATTAGTTTCCCTATATATATGTGTCCCTATTTGTGAATAATGGATTAAGTAATTTTCCTCCTCAAGTAATTTCTACATTGTATCAAAGCCTTAGACGTTACACTAGCCTCCAACCCTCCTTTGTCAGAGCCGAATCAGCTTCCAGCGGTTCAAAACTCCTCTGCCAAAGCTAAAAAAAATCTTTCCTACAGGCAGCCAGATTTTGAAATCCTCTGGACCTCCTTCTTACTGACAAGAACTTCATTGCCAGAGCCGAAAATTCTTCCTTGTAGTCCCTTTCGGATTTCTTAAAGGCGGAAATTTTTCCCTGTAGGTTCTTCAACAGCATTCCACGACAACCAAATCCAGATTGTCTCTTTTTTCTTTTGCTCAGTGGTTCTTTTCTATGGTTTGACTGGATTTATTTTCTCTCTAGTGTAAATCCCAAGCAACCCTGGATCTTTTTCTGGTTGGATTTTTTCTCTCTAATGGAAATCGTATCCTGGCCTTGTGCTTTTCTCGGTTGGCCAACCATGTTGTTATACTTTACCGGTGGAACTCTCCCTACAAACAGAATCCTCTTGTTGTAGGCCCTCCTTCGTCGGAATCTCTTGAATGGATTTGCAAGCCCTCCTCTGGAGACCCCCCTCCTCTTCCTGCCTCTAGAATTCTCCAGGCAGCATCCCCTCAGTTTGGTTTTTGCTGCTGAATTCTCCCTGCATCCTAAATTATCCTTGTTGCAAGCCCTCCTCATTCGGCTGAACCCTCCTACAGTAGTAGTAGTAGCGTCTGTCTTCTTACATGCTCTCCTCCGGAGCTTCTCCCTACAGTCTCATGCCAGTCAGCCGACTCTCTGCGGGCATCCAACTACAGGCTATCGTTTCCTTGTTGGTTTCACCGCAGNTCATTCGGCTGAACCCTCCTACAGTAGTAGTAGTAGCGTCTGTCTTCTTACATGCTCTCCTCCGGAGCTTCTTTCTACAGTCTCATGCCAGTTTGCCGACTCTCTGCGGGCATCCAACTACAGGCTATCGTTTCTTTGCTGGTTTCACCACATGCTTTCTTATAGCCTTCTAAGCCTCTACTGTCTATTCCCCGCAGGCTTCACTACAGGCTATCATTTCTTTATAGGCTTCACTGCAGGCTTCCCTGCAGCCTTTTAAGTCTCCGATGTCTTCCACCAGGGGTGTCGCAGGTAGCAGGAAACTAGCTAGCCTCCTTGCCTTCCCGTCGACGGCCTTGATCAAGCAAACCTCTCCGACTTCTTAAGAGTTTCTCAACTTCCTCGGCTTGTAGCACCCAAGAATTCTTCTAGCCCTAAGCANCAGGCTATCATTTCTCTATAGGCTTCACTGCAGGCTTCCCTGCAGCCTTCCAAGTCTCTGATGTCTTCCACCAGGGGTGTCACAGGTAGCAGGAAACTAGCTAGCCTCCTTGCCTTCCCGTCGACGACCCATAGCAAGCAAACCTCTCCGGTTTCTTAAGAGTTTCTCAACTTCCACAGCTTGTAGCACCCAAGAATTCTTCTAGCCCTAAATGTGCATAGGATTTATGAGGACCTCTACTTCTACTTCAGAGCCTACTAGCTTGATGATACACCAAGATATCATGTCCTCTTATCTTGCTAACAATGGAGGATTTCAACCGTGGATTATAGATTCAGGCAATTCTGATTGCATGAATAGGACATTCATGCTCTTATGAACTACCAAGTGATCACAAACTCCAAATTTATTAGACTTGTCGATAGATCTCACTCAGGGATTGTTGGAAAAGAAGATGTGAAAGTCTTCAAAGATATTCAACTTTCATCAATGTTATATGTTCTCCAACTAGATTGCAACTTATTTTCAATTAGCAAGCCTACTTATTACTTAAATTGTGTTCCTAAACTTCATTCTAACTTTGTAAATTTCATATGGTGGATTCGAGGAAAGTGATTAGCAGTCTTGAATTGCATCAAGATCCATACCTACTAAAGAAGAAATATTCTCTTAACACAAGTGTCATCCCCACTATTCTCTTCTCATGATCTCAAGTTTGTTGAAAGTGAAGTTTTCTTGGGCATTTTTGTTTGTGTCATCCCAATTTTTATATATATTGTGAAGTCATGCCCCCGTCTTTTTATTACAAAAAAAGATTAAGTTCTATCAGTGTGAAATTCACCAATTAGCTAAACATATTCGTCATGTATATCCTAAATCTTAGTACAAACTCTCACACATTTTCTCTAGCATCCATAATGGCATTTGGGGATCTTCAAAATTGAAAATCATCAATAGACACACATGGTTTGTATCCTTCATTGATGATAATGTTATAACCAGCTAAATCTTCTTCATGAAGGTGAAATCTTAAATTTCACGAATCTTTCAGTTCTTCCATGACATGATTTACAATCGGTTAATGCAAACTTTAGATTCTCAAAACTGATATTGTAAAGGAATACTTCAGCACTATCATTGGTTTCTTATAAAGAATGATATCATCCATATGAGTTAATATGTTGAGACTCCACAACAAATAGGATAGCTGAGAGAAAGAATATACATCTTCTTGAAATACCTAGATCTATAATACTTTCTCACAATATCCTAAAGTGTTTTTGGGGAGATGTGCTCACAGCCGCCCACCTCATTTAATAAAATGTCAAATAGAGTTTTTGGATTTAAAGCTCCTCTCTATATTTGATAGAAAAATTCTCTCATGTCATAGCATTCTCATCCAATCTTCCTCTAAAAATATTTAATTGTCTCTTTTATCCACATTTACCAACCAAATCACACAAAATTTGACCCAATATCCATCAACTGTATTTTTCTCGGGAATACGCCTCCAACAAAAATTGGTATGAACGTTATTCTCTTGTTACCAAAAAATACTACAACTCCATGGATCTCACATTTTTTAAAATTAATCTTACTATCTCAAATCCGATGTTCATGGGAAGAGTGTAAATGATAATTTTGGGATGCACTTAATG
>JXCR01047499.1:599431-654393 GCA_002079205.1 Phalaenopsis hybrid cultivar | reverse complement strand
AGGGTCAAATAAAGGCTAAATTGTCTTTTAATAATAAGATTAACATATAATAAATTAATAATAATTTTTTATGCATTTGACTTTAGGTTTTTATTGGAGATAATTGAAGAGAAAGTTTAGAATCATCAGTGATCGAGGCGAGTGCTCATGTTCTTATGCTATGGTAATATTTTGCTTTTTCTAGATTAGATGCATTTGTTATACTAGCATTAGTTATATCGAAATTACTGAAAACTGAGTATTTTGAATTCTAGTTCAATTTTATTCATATTGTAGGAATGATGTGTACAAACATTATTTAAATTATCATAAATATTGAATGAATTATAAGTGTATTGTCTGATACGCAACATGAGAATGAAAACCACTAATTCATAGAATGCTTGTAGATGCATTAGTAAATAGTGGTTTTCATAGGATGTTTGTATGTGCATAACTGATTATGATAAAGTTGTCTCTTTATGGTACTAGCGTGAAAACACGAAGGTACTCAGACGCGCAAATCGAAAATGATATTGATATTGAAGCACCTTAAGTGATACAATTTCTAGACGATACTTCTGTGACAGTTGTATAGATATAAAATGATATTGATATGTTATTGATATAGTAATATTCATTGAATAACATCTCAAATGTTTATATTGATTTAGTAAAAAATTTAGTTGACATACATATTACTTTCTTTTTTCGTATTACTGTAGTTTAAGAGTAAAAATATTCACTGACTTGTTTAGTTCGCTGTTGTGTTTAAACTAATTTTTCAGGTTAATTTAATTGATTAATTATTGATATAGTAAGATTCATTGAATAACATCTCAAATGTTTATATTGATTTATTAAAAAGTTTAGTTGACAGGCATATTACTTTCTTTTTTCGTATTACTGTAGTTTAAGAGTAAAAATATTCACTGACTTGTTTAGTTCACTGTTATGTTTAAACTAATTTTTCAGGTTAATTTAATTGATTAAAAGATGAGCAACTAAAGAAAAAATATTTATAGATGACACGGACAACCAGTAATGAGGTAATATACTGTTTTAATTTAGTTTGATTTGTGGCTTTTTCATTTCTTAATAGTTACTTATAGAAAAATAAACATTGAAGAATTTAATTCTCATTGTTCGACGGTCTGTTCCAGTCTTGGTTAATTCCAAACCTCAGGTCGAGTTGTGACAGAAGTGATATCAGAGTCAAAATTTAAGATTAATTAATGTAATTTTGATGAAAGAATCAATAAGGTAATTATAAAAAAAATTTAATAATAATAAAATTTAANCCTACACTTGTTGAGGATATCCAACCAACCAACTTGAAGTCCACAACAAAGAACTATGTGTGTACATTAGGATGAAAAAAACCTTAAACATGTGGAAGACAGTTTGCAAAGACAGAACTGCTCCATCCGAAACCGGAGTTCACATTTACCTGAAATTTTGAGTGAGTCTATTACTCATGAGTTATCTCCTTTCTCTTCTAATATTTGTAATAAGGAAGGTTGCATTAGATATCCGATTAGGAGTATATAGCTTATGGAAAGCTATTCTCATCCTATAAAGCTTTTGTTTCTAACCTTGATAGTATGCAAATTCCTAAATCTATTCATAAAGCTCTTAAAAATTCAAAATGGAGGAAAACAGTTGAAGAGGAGATTCGAGCACTAAAGCATAATGTACATATATTCTTACTAACTCCCTTAGAATAAGAGCTTTGTTTATTAACAGATTCAAAGGTGATGCGCATCATTTTGCTGGATGTAAATGGTTGATCAACATCAAATACAAAGTTGGTGCGGGTATTAAGAGATTCAAAGCTAGACTTTTTACAAAAGGTTTCACTCAAGCCTATTGGATCGACTATCAGGAGACCTTTGCACCAATTGACAAACTTAACATTACCAGAGTTCTCATTTCAATAACAGTTAATAATGAATGTGGTTTGCATCAATTGGACATAAAACATAGCTTCTGAATGGGGATCTAAAAGAAGTATATATGGAGATACTACCAGAACTTGAGAATGACTCCAACAAACATCTAGCATGCAAACTCGGGAAGTCTCTCTACGAGTTTAAGCAATCAACAAAAGTGTAGTTTAAAAGGTTTGCTAAAATTATGAGATTGAATGGGTATTGTTAAAGTCAAGTTGGTCATACTTGTTTGTTAAAGACATGCGGAGAGGTAAGATTGTTGCATTGATAGTACATATGGATGATATGATTCTTACTGGTGATGATGAAAAAAGAAATTCTCAAGGTCAAAGAAGTGCTTTCCATGAAATTTGAAGTCAAGGATATAAGAATCATGAGGATTTTCTAGGTAAAGAGATAACATGATCCAATAAAGGCATCGTTATATCACAGAATAAATACTTCCTAGATCTACTAAAAGAGATAGAGATGGTTTGATGTTTGCTAATACTCCAATGGATCCTAACCTGAACTCAAAGAGAGGAGAAGAAAGTGTCTCTCTAAATAAGAGAATATTTAAGATTGGTAGGAAAACTCATCTATCTGTCACATACGAGGCCACATGAATATCTCAAATGAAGAGCATTTGGAGTACTCTGAGGTTTCTTAAGAAGACTCCTGATTATTGATTAATTTTTGAGAAAACTAAGAACATAGAGGTGAAATTCTACACTGATGCTAGTTGGTTTGGGGAACTCACTGGCAGAAGGTCTACCGCAAGTTATTGCTCTTATGTATGGGAAAATAGTGGTTGTTTCTAAAAGCAGTGTAAAATCAGAGTATAAAACACCTACCTTGGAAATTTGTGAAGGGATCTGGATTTAGAATATGTTAATAGAGCTGGAATGTACCTCCAATAAGCCTATACAGTTTTTTTGTGACAATCAAGCAACTATTAGAATTTCCAAAAATCCTATGCATCAGGATAGGACCAAACATATTGAAATTGATATACACTTAATCTCTAAAAAGATTAATGGAGGAGTTATACAACTAAGCTACATCCCGACTCATCAATAAGTTTTTGATATCTTGACCAAAGTTTTTCCTTTAAAAATTACTTAGAATTCAATATCAAGTTTGGTCTCGACAACATCTATAACCCAGTTTGAAGGGGAGTGTGGAAATCTCCGAAGATCCATTTCTTTCCCTCTTTCTTTCTCTCTTGTGGACCAAGCAATCACCTCCAAATCTTAAAGGATTTGATTGGGACAACTTATGAAACTTTTGATTAGTTTATTCTCATCCTGTTTTATGTTATTCTTTTTTTTATTTCAGGATTATTTCCTTTCCTAATTTAGCTTACATATATTTGTTAAGTTTGTGAGGAGGGATTGGTTTTACTATATACGTGTACCCTATTTATGAATAATGGATTAAACGATTTTCCTCCCCAACTAATTTCTACAAACTTGAGTACAACAACTAGAGCAAATGTTTTTTTCTATAGTAGATTTCATAAGATTGAGCGCATCATTTTGCGACCAAGCAAGCTTTAAATCTATCCAAATTTTCCTTTGAGTTGCCTTCCTTTATTACTTTTTAAATGTTCCAAAAAAATTTGAAAATTTTTTGGATTGATAACAAATTCCCAAAAGCTATCTGGTATTCTTTATAAGTGACAAATATGCGTATCGAGTATTGTGTACTAGATCTTACACATCTGGAGATCAGTTAAAGGTAGGTTGGAATCATTAAGTATTTCTTGGGCATACCTTAAGGGTTTCTGGAGTCAATTCTAATTCTCAGCTTGGCTTTATGCAGTGCACAATTTTTTTAGCATCCTTTTCCTTGAATAATATGTCATCTTGTTGTTGGTTTTCTTGTGTGACTGATGGTTGTTAGGATGATATGGGTGACATGAATAGGATGGTGAGTTTGAGTAGGAACGGTATGGAGACTGTTGTAGGAATGAGCTCGAGAGTGGGATTTTTTAATAATTATTTGAGTTGGAGCTTTGGTGACTTCTACCCAAATCTGATAATTTTGACTACTAGGATTCTCCCCTAGAATAGACATTTTAGGATGGTAGGGTTGGTTCTCAATAAATGTCACATCCATGGAGACATAATTTATTTTTGATAAGGGAATAACAGTTATACCATTTTTTATTTGTAGAATCCCCAAAAAATATGCATTTGTGTGATTTTGGATTTATTTTACTTTGGAGTTGATCTATATGAAAAAAAGTATTGCGTCTAAAAATTCAAAGAGTGAATCTACGCTTGTAGCAAGAGGGTTTACACAAGAAAGAAATAGCAACTATGCTAAAAATTTCCACTCCCGTGCTGGAATTGGATCATGTGAAGGAAGAAGACCAGCTGACATCGAGAGCTCGTGCGGGAGAGGATCCTTTGCTCATCATGATCACTAGATCCCAAGCAACCAAGTCGAAGTAGAAGAAAGGGAGGAGTGTGACCTAAAATAGGACTTATTTATGAATTTATTGTAATATAAAATTTTAATGATAATTTGTAAAATTTAATTAAATCATGTTTTAAGTTGAAGAAGTTTCATAGTAAGAACGGTTATGGTTTGATTTTTTTTTAATCATTTATTTAATAATAAATTGTTACGTAATATAAATATATGTATATTTATAAGCCTGATAGGAAATAAACAAATTATATAAAGTAACTAGAAAGTTAAATTAAGAGAACCAAATTTATAGTCAATTTTTTTTTTAGCTTAAATTGTTTAAAAGAAATAATTAAATGAAGATAACAATTAGGATGATAATAATGAAATAATTAATATTATATGATACATCAAAGGGTCAAATAAAGGCTAAATTGTCTTCTAATAATAAGATTAACATATAATAAAATAATAATAATTTTTTATGCATTTGACTTTAGGTTTTTATTGGAGATAATTGAAGAGAAAGTTTAGAATCATCAGTGATTGAGGCGAGTGCTCATGTTCTTATGCTATGGTAATATTTTGCTTCTTCTAGACTATATGCATTTGTTATACTATCATTAGTTATATCAAAATTACTGAAAACTGAGTATTTTGAATTATAGTTCAATTTTATTCATATTGTGGGAATGATATTTGTACATAATATTATTTAAATTATCATAAATATTGAATGAATTACAAGTGTATTGTCTGATACGCAACATGAGAATGAAAACCACTAATTCATAGAATGCTTGTAGATGCATTAGTAAATAGTGGTTTTCATAGAATGTTTGTATGTGCATGACTGACTACGATAAAGTTATCTCTTTATGGTACTAACATGGAAACGCGAAGGTACTCAGACGCGTAAATAGAAAATGATATTGATATTGAAGCACCTTAAGCGGTACAATTTCTAGACGATACTCCTGTGACAGTTGTATAGATATAAAATGATATTGATATGTTATTGATATAGTAAGATTCATTGAATAACATCTCAAATGTTTATATTGATTTATTAAAAAGTTTAGTTGACATGCATATTACTATCGTTTTTCGTATTACTGTAGTTTAGGAGTAAAAATATTCACTGACTTTTTTAGTTCACTGTTATGTTTAAATTAATTTTTCAGATTAATTTAATTGATTAAAAGATGAGCGATTAAAGAAAAAATATTTATAGATGACACGGACAACCAGTAACGAGGTAAACCTAAATATATTGTTTTAATTTAGTTTGATTTGTAGCTTTTTCATTTGTTAATAGTTACTTGTAGAAAATAAACATTGAAGAATTTAATTCTTATTGTTCGATGGTCTGTTCCAGTCTTGGTTAATTCCAAACCTCAGGTGTCGTGAAAGAAGTGGTATCAGAGTCAAGATTTAGGATTAATTAATGTAATTTTGATGAAAGAATCAACAAGGTAATTATAAAAAAGAATTAATAATAAAATTTATAAATTAAAGTTAAATCAATAATTATATATATTCTGTCATGGTGATACACCGAAATTATAGAAAAAGAGAATCTGATTGAAAATAACGATGTACTATCTACTATAAATGTGTACACGAATGTTCTGACCCAGATGATTGCGACGCTGACTCAACTGATTCAGAAGTCCAGACCATGGAAATGATACAGTTGTTATAGATAGTATTTGAAGATATTTCAAGATCTACATCCACCTTTGTTCAAGGGAACTGAAGACCCAATTGAAGCAGAGAACTGACTAATGAGGGTAGGGAAGATATTAGATAATATGGTGTGTCCGGATGAAAGAAGTATCATTAGCTATGTTTGTGTTGGATGGAGAAGCCGAAAGGTGGTAGTGTGGGCGGCGTCATGACAAGCTAAGGGAGATACTCGATATAATGGTCAGTTGGGAGGTGTTCGTGGAGCTATTCATAGAATTGTTTGTACCCCTTTTCGCCCGAAGGCAGATGCATAATAGGTTCTTCAAGTGAGGCGATGAGAGAATACAGTCATGCAGTACGAAGTAGAATTCATTGCATTGTTGAGTTATGCACCACAGTTGATCACCACTGCAGAAGAAAAGTGCTATAGATTCCTTTAGAGATTAAAGGATTTGATCAGACAGCCGCCGGTGCCTTTGGGGATTGTTGATTACCCGATATTAGTGGAACGTGCTAGAAGAGTGGAGATTGACTATTAGCTTACTCAGAAGCGTAAGGAGGTGCACAAGAGGAAGAGTATTGATGAAAAAGAACATGTAGATCAATCAGAGGGATCTAATGGGAAGAAGTCCAAGAATAATTCAGGTGGAGTTAAAAGAGGCAATGTCGGCCGTTTTATCCTTCGAAGATTCGTTTGAATATAAATCTAATTTATATAGATGAGGTATGATTATAGTTTTTAAAAAATAATATTTAATTTTGAAAAGTGAGACCGAACGAACCTCACATATTTGATAGTTTAAGAGGCCGAAAGTAATATCACAAGTTGTACACTATCCCGAAGGATATGCATACAACTTGTTGGCAGACTTAACCACCTAAACTGAAAGATTTGTGACATCCGTTTGGTCCGCAAAACCTTTTTATAAGCCGACAAGTTCTCTTATTTAATACGAGAGATTAAATAGAGTTTATTTTAAGTTGGGTTCTTAAGCTCCCTATAGAGACAAACTCTTATAGTTAATTACATTTTAAATAACCGAAATCACTTAAAAAGACTCTCGATTAAGATCAATGGATTTGCCTTTAAGATTGCAAATTTTAGGTTTCCAATGATGAAATATGAGGAAATCAAAAAGGGAAAGACACGAAATATGAACAATTATTTTCAGGAGTCAACTGAGTGAAAGGCAGGAGATGTCAAAGATCCGGGGAAAACCCCGGTGACTTCCCAATTATCCTAAGATTTGACCTTAACTTTAAAGAGACATCCTACACCTCGTCGTCGTGGTCTCGATCGTCGCCCTCCGTCCGGTTGCTTCCACGCTCCGCTTCCTGGAAAGACTACTATAAGCTCCTTAGTAGATGTATTATAAGTTCGGTGTTGTGGTGTATAAATGTACAGTTATTGGGTCAATGACTCGCTACGGGGTACCTCCTAAACCACGTGTCCTACTGGCCTCTAAACTAAAAGTCCCCTGCAAGTCTGTAGAAACAACATGAGTTATAAAAGAGAACATATGATGTGACATAGTAAACAATAAACAGTAATATTGCAGGTATGAACTATGTGTATATGCAGTAAAGTGTGCAATAGCAAAAGTAAACACTGTACACGTAAATCAAACCTGTACACCTGACGGGCCGGCGGCTCCTAAAAATACTCGAGAAAAAAGCGACAGAAGACTCAACGTAACTCAAGGAAAACTGCCAAAAACACGAGGAAAAATCGGAGAAAATCACAAGTGCTTTACAAAGATTTCGATAAAACCGTGAGAAAACACATAAAAACCCGAAGAAAGAAAGAAATCCGTAAGCATTCAAGTTTGGCTAGACTCAGAATTAGGTATTCTCGTGGGACTCTGAAGGCAACTATTGGTCACCCGTATGTATAGAGCCCGACATTCAACTAGAAAGTTGTTCTACTATACCAACTTAGGAGGGTACTTCTTAGCCCAATACTGGCGATCCACAAATAGACAATCGAATTATATTATTTAAAATTTATATTTTAGCATACATATAGGCTTTATGCATA
This sequence comes from Phalaenopsis hybrid cultivar, assembly GCA_002079205.1. Taxonomy (NCBI): domain Eukaryota; kingdom Viridiplantae; phylum Streptophyta; class Magnoliopsida; order Asparagales; family Orchidaceae; genus Phalaenopsis; species Phalaenopsis hybrid cultivar. The sequence continues at coordinate 646,338 of JXCR01047499.1, read as the reverse complement.
CAAGAAAAGTAATGTCAATTTTGATAGTCAAAATACTTTAGAAATTAGAGTATCTATTCTTATCGTATATGCTCTTATCATTTCTTTTTATGAAAATATGATTGTCCACAAGTCGATCAAACTGTCGGGCCGGGACCACCAACAACCTAAGAAAGTAAGGGTGCTCTCCTAGCCTGATGTCGGTGAATAATATTGTCATCATACATTTCACCAGGTGCCTGGATTGGGTCACGATGTCGTAGGATGAAATATTATTCCGCTCTACCATTGAATGTCTTTATCATCAAGGCCTAATACCCCAAAAAGACCGTCAAACTTACGACATTGCTTGATGGTTTCACATATAGCCGCAACTATACGTGCGCACTTATGTATCAGACATAAACACCTAAAACCCAAATCAAGAAGCAAGGAAAGTGAAACGAAAAGCAAGAAATGAAAAAGAAAGAAGGCTAACCCACCTCCAAAATCAATTTAGGAAAGAAAGACCAAAGCGGTAGGAGGGTTAGCCTAAAACTTTCACCCGATGAGACTTCTCGAATGAGCAATGAGATGGGTCCTCCCTGACACTAGCCAGGAACAACCCCGAAATGCACAATTTAGAGACCTCCGAGCTATTCCCAAACCTTTCTCAAATATCCAAAGATTCTCTTCTCTCTTTTTTTTTTCTTTTTTTTATTGCAATCAATTCAGTCCGCAGAATTGGGCCCTGAAACATCTCCAAACTTTTAACAAATCATTCCTCGAAAAGGGGCATTTGAATTCTTCCAAATAACAAGAATCGAAATGTTCCATTTCACCAATCATTAAAGCATTCAATTCCACCTCGAACTAAAAGCTTCCAATGCCATACAAACCCATCACTACACAAGAAACTCAACAAGTGCTCACGGACAGGGGCAGCCAAGAGGGCAAACCGAGCCCAACATAAGGGAAATCACAACCAGGTGCTCTCGGGTAGAAGCAACAGAGGGAAGCCACCAAACAGGTGCACAAAGGAACCAACAGACACAAACAAGGGCTCTCGGGTAGAAGCAGCAAGGGGAACCACCAAACAGGTGCACAAAGGAACCAACAGACGCACACAAGGGCTCTCGGGTAGGAGCAGCAAGAGGATCCACCAAACCCAAACCAACAGCCACAAGCTCACGGATAGGTGTAGCCAAATGGGGAAGCCACCAGCTAACAACCAACACAAACAAGAGAACAAAACAGGGAGGCTCACGGCCAGGAGCCGCCTGGGGAGAACATCAACCCCACACCCTCACCCACACCCAGGAACCAACAGGAGAGCTCACGGTCAGGGGAAACAACACAGGGCTCCAAAACAAGCTCCAAAAGCTTCAAAAATTAAATTTTCATTCAACATATATTTCGAATAGGGAGGCACCAACATGAAATAAAACCAAGCCCAAAAAACGACTGCTCAAGACACCAAACAGATTCCAACATATATTTGAACAGGGACAACAGACTTAAGGAGCAAAACCGAACCACAAAACCAACTTCTTAAAGCATTAAAACGGGCTCTAACATATATTCGAATAGGGGAATAACAGGAAATAAAACCAAGCCCCAAAGTTTGTAACCCTCAGAAACTCTCCCCCATAGACTTTTTACAGGCACAGAAGAGAGGCAGGAGACCAAGCAACGAAACAAAATATTGAGGAACCAAGCAGAAAACTGGTGATCCAGCCAAAATGCCGAGAAAACAAGCCAATGCTGAGGGCTTTCGAGAGGGGAAGGGGAGCAAGGGATTCGTCTGCGAGAGGAGGGAGCTGCTTCAAGTGTGGAAGCCTTCGGGTAGGGAGCTTGCGGGGAATGAGGAAGAATGGGGAGTCTCGGGAAGGAGGATGGAGCGGAGCAACCGAGGATCTCGAGAAGGAGATTCTCGGGCAGAGGGTGCCGGGCATGGACGAACGAGAGGTCAACGAGGGAGAAGAAGCAGGAAAGGGAGTGAGGAGCGATTAAGGCTCGGTGGACGGGCTCCTCTTAGGCCGATGGAGATGGCTTGACTGAATGAGCAGGTAGTGTGCGTGAGTGCAAATTAGGGATTTAGCAAAATAAACCCCTCCCCATCCAGCTGTATAATATAAATATATCCCCTCCATAATACATATGATATTTAAATTTGCTCGATTTGCGCACCTCTCGTTCCTGCAGGAGACCATATTGAAATGAGCGCCCTCCCTAGTTAAAGTCGACATTCTGGACGCGTCGGTGCTGTCTGTTTCGTCATCCAGGGTCGTCCGGACGATTTCGTCGACTAGCAAGTCGAAAACGAGTGAAATTTAAATTTCTTTAAAATTATCGCTCGTGATTGATCGTAGAGCCTCCTACGGGTGCGTGTGACATGAATTTCAATAATTGTGTGTGTCGACGTGTGAATGATGGTATTCGCGTATCATGAGTGTGCCAAACGACATGAAGGGCTTCTTAAGGCTTTAGATCCTATGGGTATTCGACTCGAATTTCGTCGTGCTGGTTTTAATCGACTCAACTAAGCATTGAGGATGTAGAACTAATCACATGAAACTGCGAGGAGTGAAGAAGTGACTTGAATTTCTAGTTGGTGCGGGTCCCAGGCTAGTCTTCTAAAAGAGTCGGTACGAAACCCAAAGGCTAGATCCTAGGCTCTAAAAAGAGTAATAGACCTCACCAAAAATGAGGTTAACAAGTACGACTCAGGGTATTGTAATCACTTGTATTAAATATGGAAGATAACATAAGAGTGAATGTTTGATGGGTTCTAACATTTGCTATTGGTATTGTCAGCTTGCTCATATAGCAAGATATTGTCCATCGTTTGGTCAGAAGAGCGCTCAAGATCAGAAATCATGTGCAACTCCTTCACAGAAGACTTCTGGTGGACATAAAAAGATAAATTATATAGCTTTAACTCCTACCCGAGGTCAACTAAGACAACCTGTTTGACCTCGAGTATATTCCCTTACTCATAGTGAGCCTGAAGAATTTACTGTTGATGGTGATAAGGTCTGATGAATTTGGCATTTTCTTATATATATAGGGTATTTTCCTAGTAAACTTGATTTAGTATTGTTATTTGAAGTATAGTTGAGTCATTTTGTATCGAGTCTTTACCTTTATAATGATTACTTTTTCATCTTAATGAATGACCCTTAATTTCATAGATAGCTAATGTTAATCTGCTTAATAAGAAATGACTTGAGGTATGTTAATAAGTCTCAAGGAAGAAATTTTTGTAAGTGGGGAAGATTGTAATGTCCAATTTTTTTCTACCCGTGGAAGAGGAATCTAAGAGCCAAAGATTCGGGAGAGGAAACAAAGATTCGGGAGAGGAAGTGAAGACTCGAACATGGCGGTGTTGAGGCAAGGAGTCAGACAGAAGGGAGATGAAGTGAGGAGTGTCGGGAAGCCAAGGAGGTGAAATTTTACCTTATAAATTGTTAGGCAACTTACTCGGTTGGCCGAGTGACTTGTCTGTGGTGAAGGAAGACAAGAAGAAAGAGCTTTCGTGCGACGAGGGTTGCGTGTAGAGGAGGAAAAAGATGGCGATGTCGTTGTGGATTTCTGTTGTTGTGTCGAGCCGCGATCGAAGAAGCAAATCTGTGGAACACATTTTACTGTGTGTGGGAATTGGATCATCTGAAGAAAGAAGATGAGCCAACGTCGAGAACTCGACCCTTTGCACATCGTGATCACTTGATCTCAAGCAACCATGCCAAAGGTGAAAAAAGGGAGGAGTGCGACCGAACCGTGGAGGTAATAAGACTCGTTTATGAATTTATTATATTATAAATTATTAATTATTAATTGTAAAATTTAATTAAAATCATGTTTTAAGTTAAAGAGGTTTCATTGTAAGAAACAATTAGGGTTTGATTTATTTTTAATTATTTATTTAATAATAAATTGTTAAATATATGTATAATTATAAGCCTAATAGAAAAGATTCAAATTATATAAAGTAACTAGAAAGTTAAATTAGGAGAACTAACTTTCTTGTAAATATTTTTGTAAGCGTAAATTGTTTAAAAGCAATAATTAAATAAATATAACAATTAGGATGATAATAATAAAATAATTAATAATATATGATACATCAAAGGGTCAAATAAAAGGCAAATTGTCTTCTAATAATAAGATTAACATATAATAAATCAATAATAATTATTTATGCATTTTACTTTAGGTTTTTATTGAAGATAATTGAAGAGAACATTTATAGTCATCAGTGGTCGATGTGAGTACTCATGTTATTAGACTATGCTAATATTTTGCTTCTTCTAGACGAAATGCATTTACTAATACTATTATTAGTTATATCGAAATTACTAAAAAATAAGGATTTTGAATTCTATTTAATTTTTATTTATATTGTAGGAATGATATGTGTGCAGAATATTATTTAAATTATCATAAATATTGAACGAATTATAAATGTATTATCTGATACGCAAAATGAGAATGAAATATACTTTATGGAATGTTTGTATGTGCATGACTGATAACGATAAAGTTCTCTTAATAAAAAAAGAATATTGATATTAAAGCACAGTAAATGATAGAATTATTAAACTATTAAGATCTCAAATTTACTGTGATTACGATAAACATAATAAAGGATATTGTTGATATAGTAAGATTCCTTAATTTATTAAAAAATTTAATTAACATGCATATTACGTTCTTTTTTCATAGTATTTTTGTAGTGTATGAGTATTAATATTCACTAGTTTGTTTAGTTCACTGTTTAAACTAACTTTTCAAGTTAGTTTAATTGATTAAAAGATGAGCGATAAAAGGAAAAATATTTATAGAAGATGTGGATAACCTGTAACGAGGTAAATCTAAATATACTGTTTTAATTTAATTTGATTAGTGACTCTTTATTTGTTAATAGTTAGTTCTAGAAAATAAATATTGAAGAATTTAATTTGCGTTGTTTGACGGTCTGTTCTCATCTTGGTTAATTTCAAATCTCAGATCGGGTCGTGACGGATCTCTTATTGGTTGTCTAAAGTATTTGAAAATACTGTTAATTGGAAGGCTAATTTGCATTGAATTGTTGAATATGTTGTTGCATCCAAAATCATAGAAGTTGTATAGTCAAAAGAGGGAGTTTTTGACTTATTTCAACAAGTGCACACTGTTGTGCTTGTGTTTTGTGATAATTAAAGTGCAGTATTTTTCTCCAAAGGCCAAAACATATAAATGTGCAATTATGGAGGCAATTGGTAATAGGAATGTGTAGATTGTAAACTTCCCAACAAATGACATTGCATAAGATATGTTGACAGAAGTTTTGGCATTCTCATAATTTTAGCATTGCCTGGAGTTGTTGGGGGAATATGAAAGAGAAATCTTAATGTTGGATTCTTAGATTTTGATTAATTAAAAAACCAAGGTGGAGATTGTTATATTGGTAATTTAATTCCTTAGTTTTATTTATATAAGCTATTATTAGTTTTTTAGTTTTGGGGCTAATTGTGTATTTTTAATAGACACAATTATCTTGAGATGTGCCTATAAATATACTCTTACCCCTTGTTGTGAATATAATCCATTTTATTTCGTTCGGAGTGAATTTTTCTCCTCACATTTTCCATTTTTCCCTCTTGGGCTGGCCATGAAGATTCTTGCCATGCTTTTGTATAGAATCATGGCACGGAGTTTGCTCTATCCCTCTCGCATAAAACAAAGGAGGCCGAGAGTTCAAGGCACTTAAATAGCTTTGACAGAATGTGCTAACTCTTGTTGATGAGATTTAAGGACTGCAGGTGTCTTGTAAGTTGTTGAGGAAGAAATGCATTTCAAATTGAGATCCTGTGAATACAAGGAATGAAGCGACAGAGCAATCAAGGTGAATTTTTTGATAACTTTCTAATAGCCTTGCTGGAAGATCTAGAAATAGAGTTTCTCGACATTTTTTAGGAGTTAAATTGATTTCATGAAGGAAATGGGAAGAAGAAAACAAATTTAGGGTTTACCTTGCCTGGTGTCAAGGAGGACAGAGAAAGAATCATACAAGATTAGGGTATAGCTTTTTGGTATCAAGGACAAAGAAGAAATGGATGAAGATGAGGAGCTCTAAGATTTCCTTTTTAAATCGACCTTAAATCTCACGACTCTAAAGCTCTTGTTCAACAGTACCTGTCCTCCAACTTGTTAATTCCAGCATAAAAATCCTTGGATTGTTAAGATGGGCCTTAGTTTTCCTTGTAGTGAAATATCTCTTAATTTTATGAACAGAAAGTTTATTTACTGAACATTATCTAAATAACAATGGATTGAAGTCTCATTTCATTAGCATGTTCCCATCAGAAATATGATTCAGGGGGATTTTCTAGATAGTAAAGCCTTTCTCTTCATTTCATATAATCAGTTTCTATAATGTTGGACATTTTTATAGCAGAGAGATTAGTTAGTTATTTATATTAAACATGTTCGTATTTATTGGAATACAATTATGTCATATTCTTAACCTACCTCTGCAGGATACCAAAGGGAGGGAAATTGAGGATGTGCTCATCCTCTCCGGAGATCATCTTTACCGTATGGACTATATGGACTTTGTTCAGGTGATATTGGGCACAAATCATTTCTTCTATTTGTTATTAAGGGGCCGTTTGGGACCACTTTTTATTTTTTTATTTTTTATTTGTTTATTTATATTTTTATTTGAAATAAAACTTATTTTGTATGTTACAAAAAAATTAATTGTTTTTAAAAATACTCAAAAGATTTAAAAGTTATTTTTAGATTTTTTTTTAGTAATAAATAAAAATATGCAAAAGATGTACTAAATAAACATATTTTTAAAATAAAAGCAAAAACATATAACAAAAGTGATCCCAAACAAACCCTAATATTCAGCACTTGCATTTTCTTCTTGGACAGAACCATAGACAAAGTGGCGCAGAGATTACAATTTCCTGTGTTCCTATGGATGACAGGTAATGCTTATACTGCTTTCTTGATTTAAATAAAATAATTTGAGGTAACTCTGCTCGGGTGCATTCTGCATTCTTAATGTGATTGAATGTTCTTATTTATAAACTTAATCAGCAAATATCATATTAGTTTTTACTAGTTATAATGCTCAATCTTTGGCTTTCTTCTCAGTCTTAAAAGCTTGGTAATTATTGAAGAAGGAAAATTGTTAAGCCAACCAGTATTTACCTGGTCATCATTGAAATGGTGGAACAAAACTCATTTTTATATGCTTTAGTTAATCAGGCTTTTACCTTTTTTTTTTGGCTTTGCTAATTTTGTTTTAATCACATACTACATAATAAGCTACATAAATTTTGTTATTCTTAATTTTTTTAATTTATGAAAGACAGCTTTATCAAATGGAATGCCTGAATTAACTAGAAGTTTATATCATGAATACACAGATGTGTTTGTGTTCTTCAGTCGAATGTCAGAATTTGTGAAATTTAACACAGATGTGTCTGTTTCTTAGTACATATACAGGATGGTTTTGCAAATTTGCTGGCAATAATTTCCTTTCCTACTTGATTGTTTCTCAAACTTTTTTTTTTCTTAGAATTGCTAATTTTGTGTCGGATGCATTTTTAGTTGTTCTTATATTGATTTTAAAGTTTGACTGTACATTACTGCCTTGTTTTATATGTCAGCCGTGCATCAGATTTTGGTCTAATGAAGATAGACAGCAAAGGAAGGGTCATTGCATTCAGTGAAAAACCTAAAGGAGAAGACTTAAAAGCAATGGTAAAAATAATCCATCTTTCATCATAAGCTTAAGGCCCGTTTGGCATCACTTTTTTTTCTTATTTTTGTTTTTTTTCTTTTATTTTTGAAAAAATGTTCGAGTGGTATAATTTTTATTTTTTTTCTTATTTTTTTTAAGAAATCAACCTATTTTTTAAAATACTCCGAAGACCTAAAAGATGTTGTGTTTTAATTTAAATAAAAAAAAAAAAACAAAATAAAAATAAAAATAAAAAATAAAAACAGTAGGTTTCCAAAATGCCCTTTAACTAATTGATCATGATTTAACATTACCTGTTGTAGGAAGTTGATACTTCTGTGCTTGGTTTGTCACAAGAAGAGGCAAAGAAGAATCCATACATTGCTTCAATGGGGATTTATGTGTTCAAGAAAGAGATACTATTAAATCTTCTAAGGTACGGCATTGATGTGAAACAGATAACTAATAATAGTTGTTTTGCTGACTGATTAGAAAACAAAAGTTTAATGGTACAAGGAGCATTCCTAGACAATCCTAAGTGCTATAACATGCAGAAATAATGATGGAAAAATGTGTTGAAGCTTTGGATAAATATAAAATCTGATTAAAAATAAATATAAGTAAAAATATATATAAGTTTTATGGTTCAAAGTTCATAATTATCTGATTCATATTCGAACGTCGAGTTTAATTAACGTAAACATCTAAAAATAAGGGAAATTTACATACCACACAATTCTTATTTTATTGCATATCTTACACCTAAACTTTCACATTTACCTTAATAACACTTTGGTGTCTTAAACCTATACATATAGATGTGTATGTCACTTTTAAGAAGTATTCATAATGATACTTTTGATGTGATATTAAATATTTGAGTTTATGGATGTAAGTTTAGGTGTTTAGATATGTAGATACATAAGAATTGTGTGGGTATGTATGTAAATGCACATAAAAAAATAAAATGAGACTTTAAAAATGAAACAAGATGATCGGCCAGTTGCGAAGGGCTTCGACCAAGATGAGTAGTGAAGATGAGTAGCGGGTTGGTAAAGTATACAAAGAGCTGTGAGATAGGGCTTCATAAAGCAATCGGGGATTCGGGTATAGACATCATGTGAGGGAGGAGAAGGTGGATTGGGCTTAGGGATTTGATATTTCTGCAGGCATATGTGAGAGGAATCAATCTCATGAAACTTATTTCTTGAAAGATTAAAAGACAAATAATCTTATATTCATATTTTCTATTTAAATTTAAATATTTTTTATTAGTTAAAAGATTGAAAGCACAAGCACTCACTCAAGCTTGAACTAATTTCACTTGCATGACTAACAAAATATTTTTAGAAAGATTTACATACATACTAATCAATTCTTATGTATCTACATATCTAACACCTAAACTTCTTTTTTTTACATATATGCCATGTTACCCATACATCAAAAGGTGTATTTCACTTTTTTTTTTTAAGTTAAAATAGTGGTATTTTTATATGATATGAAAGATTTGGTGGTATAAATGTAGAAAATAAATGTTAGATGCTAGATATGCAAATACATATGAATTGGGTGGTATGTATATAAATGCTCCTTTTTTATCCGTTTACTTAGGTCTTCACTGTAAAATAAAATTTATCAAANGAATTTGATCAAAATCAAACGATTCTCAAGTGATGGGCTTAAATTAGGGAGAGGATGTTCCACTTATGATTAAGTCCATAAATACTGATGAGCTGACTTCTTTTAATTAGAGTCCATATCACCTAAGCTAAAGTTCTAACATTTACCAACCTTTTTTTTCATTAGATTCATTAAAAGGTTTGGTAATGATCTAGGCTTGATTTTAAAACTTGTTTGATGAGATTTAGAATATAATGTTGTTGATGACTAATACCATGAAGCCCAGCTTTAGTGGTGGGTACCAAATCTTTAAAGACTGGAACTTGCCTTAGAGGCATTCAACTGCATAATTTTTAAATGAAATATGAACTGACCAATTGAGTACCCTTTCCTTGAGATAATTAAAATGCCAAAGTTCACTGAGTATTGGGTATTTTTAATCTGACTTGAAATGGTTATGGAGCAATATGATAAGTTTAGAACGAACTCAAATATTTCAAGAGAACTTCCAAAAATTTTGGGTGATCCCTGAATAATTTGAAATATCTTAAATACTCTGAAGGACAAATTGGACTTGTTATATTTTACTCTAGAATCATCCACTAAGATCTTTCGGGACTTTGTAAGTCATAATTTAGGGTTTATTAATTGCGCCTTTAACTATTCTTGTTTAAACTTTTCTGCAATTTTATAACTGCTTGGTCGGGTACTTTCCTTTACTGTTAACCCAAAACAACTTTTTCAAAAATTTATCAACATTTTAAAAATCTAAAATAAATTTGTTTCAAAGGTAACCATAAATTTTTTAAAATTTCACTAAACTTAAAACGTCTTTTTGAGTTTACGGGAGTCCCTCGGAGGAGGTAACCCACGGTTTCTAACAATTTCTCCCCAGTTTAAATGGGTTTTATAACTTGCTTAAGCTAAGTAAATTTAAAAGAAAATACTGATACCATAATAAGGGAACCGTGGGATCCTAACCGGTGTCACTTTAATCAATTTTAACCCTCCCCCAAAAATATTTAAATAAACTTAGGAAACATCAGATTTGACATCATAACTTGACACGTTAGAAAACTTGACCTCTAAACTCGATACTTCTCTCAATCTCTAAAATTTGACACTTTTAAAATTTATACTAACCGTGAAAATGAGCTTCGAGCTGGCATTGTGGGCAGCACNAACAACTTTTTCAAAAATTTATCAACATTTTAAAAATCTAAAATAAATTTGTTTCAAAGGTAACCATAAATTCTTTAAAATTTCACTAAACTTAAAACGTCTATTTGAGTTTACGAGAGTCCCTCGGATGGGGTAACCCAAAGTTTCTAACGATTTCTCCCCAGTTTAAATGCGTTTTATAACTTGTTTTAGCTAAGTAAATTTAAAAGAAAATAGTGATACCGTAATAAGGGAACCGTGGGATCCTAAGCGGTGTCACTTTAATCAACTTTAACCCTCCCACAAAAAAATTTAAATAAACTTAGGAAACATCAGATTTGACATCATAACTTGACATGTTAGAAAACTTGACCTCTAAACTCGATACTTCTCTCAATCTCTAAAATTTGACACTTTTAAAATTTATACTACCCGTGAAAAGGAGCTTGAAGCTGGCATTGTGGACAGCATGACCATCTTCAATAGTAAAACATGTCTACACCAGCTAAACCATTCCTTAGAATTAAACAACAAGTTATAGGACTTCAAGGTTGTCCGTACAGTGAGACAAAAGTCATCAACTTTTCTTAAGCCTTTGTATGGCTCTGCTATATAATTTAAGATACAATTGAAGGATTTATCATTCCTCCATGGTTATTTGAAATTGTATCAAGGTTGAAGTCTGGTCCATTAACTCGGTCACAAAGAAGAAACCACAGCCGAAAGGTTTGGAAGGCTACTAAATCCCAGATTTTTGAAGAGGTGTCTATTGATTAAATTCCTCATCAGAAGGAAATAAGATTGTTGGACACCTATCCACTTTTGCAAGGGAGTAAGTTCAATTCCTTAGTGGACACCAATGGGTACGAAAGTATCCAGAAGATTGCTACTACTTTACCGTCATCTTATGTACATGACGGGGAGAGGAAGAAGCCCACTCCTATCATTCGGGTCAGCACAATATTCTAGAAACTAGCTACCGAACAAAGTTGTTTAGTTAGTGAGTTACTTAAGCAAGTGGGATGTGCAGTATCCCCTCATATGAAGAAAGAATTTTTGAGAGATGTCAGATCTGTCAGAAGACATCAAAGATCAACTGAAACTTTGCCTGCTCGCATCCTCATCAGGTTTCGCATGGGATGTCGAGTTCATACCACCGTCATCAACAGCAATTCTATTATCACTGCTACAAGACCTGTATGTCTTCGACCGATTAAGTCACGAATGGGTCTGAGGATCCTACCAGTTACCAGTCATAAAGATGTTTCTTAAGTTCTAAAGGAAAAGATGAAGAGGTTACCCGGTACTGTATCTAGTCCGCACTATGGCTAGCATGCCTCTACTGAGACACTCAGTGTCAATACATCACCATCAAAGAAATTTGTATGGGAAACTAAGGTTGTTGTACCAATATGGTTCGATGAGCCCATAGGGCAGGATCATGGAATGAAGTAAGGTTCCAAAAGATTCGACATCATTGCAACTATTGCTACCAAGTTGGATAAACAAATGGAAGATGTCCAGCAGAGTCCCCAAGATCTTAAGACGATACAAGAATTAATAATAGAAGAAAAAGTTGAGAGGCTCAGGGTTGATATTTCTGTGTTAGCACGAGAACATGGAGTTTCCATGTATGATGATGATGAAGATTTTAACTTTAAAAACTATCTCAATGAAGCTTCATGGATATTCATGTCATCTAAACTAGAGATGCTACATCTGTGCGCTACGCCCAACCTCTTATTGAAGGGAATATTGTAGATGATCTACGTAGAGCTGTTCTACTAAGGGATGAGTAAACCAGCCAAATGGATAAAATGATTGAAAAGATGGCCATTACCATGGCTTCCATGGCTACAGTTAATGAACAGTCTCAACCATAATAGTTAGCTTCTTCAGAAGGCAACCAACTAGAAACTATACACATCACAAATGGAAGGAGGGAAGTTGCCTCAACTAATAGATATGATCAATAAGAGAAAGACTCTTTCCGAAGTGTCATACCTAAGAAGGAATTTAAATAAATGTTTGAACAAGTTTGGGAGGCCCTGGCAAAATCTAAGGGCAGTGTATTGATTTTAAAGGGTAGACCCTAACCAGAGGAATTCAATTCTATATATTACCCTAAGGGTCCTGTGTCACCAAACTTTAAGATGTTTGATGGGACTGGAAATCCCAGACAACATATAACTCATTTTCAAGCCAGTTGTGGCAATACTGGAGGTAATGAAGCCTTGCTTTTCCGTCAGTTTGTTAGTAGCTTATAAGGGATAGTATTTGATTGGTATGTCTAGTTTCGCAACGGAGACGATCTCCAAATTAGAATAGTTATTTATAAAGAGATTTATCGGAGCACAACATCAAGTTTTTACTGGAGAGCTTTTGATAGAAAGGCAAAAGACTAATGAGACTTTAGTGGATTATATCTAGAGGTGGAGAAACCTTAGCATGAAATGTAAGCCTCAACAACAGGAACATCATGTAATTGTGTTCTAGTCAAAAGTATCCATGGGCCAATAGCTTTCATGCTTAAGGGGCTCATCATTAAGTCCTTTGAGAAGCTACTCAACAAAGTTAGCAATCTGCAAGATGAAGTAAATCATATGGGTTCTCATGAGAAGGCCAAGAAGTTTTGGACAACCAGGTTGATCGAGAAGAAGTTCGAAACCGCAACAACAGTGGATAAAAGAAACCAACCAATGAAAATTCAAGCAGAGCATCCTTAACAAAGTTATCAGCAATCATCACAACATCTCCAACAATAACTGACACAACTATATAGCCAGTCTAGCCAGTAGTCACATCAGGGAGGACCATATCGAGCAGAGGATAGAACAGGTCCAACTCTTTCAGAACAAAAGAAAGCAGTATACTCCTTAAAAGATGAAGTTGTACCCAAAATGTTTAGAAGTTAAATGATTAAGTCTTAGTTCAGATTGCCATATCCAAGAAAATCTGAAGAAGTCGACAAGAAAGATAAGCTCAATTATTTTCCATACCACAGATTACTTGGACATACTATAGAGGAATATTTCGTCTTCAAGAGTTGGCTCGAGAAAAATCTTAAGAAAGGAAACATAACAATCTCTAATGAATATTTAAATGAATCTAAAAAAGGTTCTATAAATATGATTTTAGCTGAACCAATCTCTATGATAGATTTGTATTCAGAGAAAGATGGATGGAGTACAGTTTGGATTAAGTCATCCAAGAAAATACCAGGTCAGATTTAGACTACTGCAGCTCAAGGAGCCATCTATAGTCTAAAGCCTGCTCAACCCATGATGGACATCTCACTAGAGAAACTAATGTAACTCGAAGAGAAAGAAAAAAAATGACATTGTGAAGATCGATAGCACGAGGGGTAAGATAGGGGCTGCCTCTGTTAGATTACTTGTCTTGGATTTGAGGAAGAAAATCCTCAAACTCCTGACCATGTATGATTATTTTTTTGCCCCACCAGGGTGTTATGAATATAATGATTATGATTTTGGCTATGTTTTTACTATTTCTATTAATAACTTAACTAACTTTGTTGAATCTAACTCTGATATCAATTCCAAAATAGATCCTCAAATCATACTTCAGTCCGATAAACCCATTAGCAAGAATGAAGAAGATGTCAAAAACTTCGATTATGATAGCACCGAGAGTGAGGAGACGGTCCTCAAAAGCCATGGTGCACCACTTTCCATTAATTTGGATCTCTCCGAAGAAGAAGAAGAGATAGCAGAAGTTTTTCCTACAGCATCTCAGGAAGAAGAAATCACAGAGATAAACCTAAGGAGTGGGAAACTCTTACCCTCAAAGTCAGCTCTAGTAGATAAAGTAAAATAAATATTAACTCAAGAAGAGCAACCTTAACCTCTACCATTGGAAGAAATACATAGCCAAGTAAAGATCGAAGGATTACATAAAGTGGATTACAACATGCTAGCTCATCTCAAGAGGTTGCCAGCTAAACTAAGCATTTACGATGCTCTGATTTTGTCAAAGGAAATGAGGGAGTCTCTGGTTACAACTTTGTTTGACCTAGAGATTTACTTAGCTCAGTTGGCTAGTGCACCCTTGGATGAAGTTAGTTCCTTAAAGGAACAGCCTGGGATAACCTTCACAGATGAAGACTTGTTGCTCGGTACCACTAATCACAACAGACCACTCTACATCCTTGTTAATATTGCTAGAATTGTGTTGTATAGATTTTTGGTAGATCCTAGAGCATCACTCAACTTAATGAGTCTATAAAAGCTAGCATATTTGGATATTGAAGCTCAAGAGCCTACAACTGATAAACTGATGTTAAGAGGATTGAACCAGAGGATTGAACCAGATAGGAGCAAGTACCCTTGGATCGATTACATTGCTTATGAATGTTAGACAACTAGAAACAATCACAAAATTCCACATTTTTGATGCAGGGACCTCTTTCAATGTTTTACTTGGAGGACCATATATTCATGAATATAATATGGTTCCTTCATCTCTACACCAATGCATCAAATATTTCAAAGAAGGACAAGAACATTGTATTAGAGGAGATTTACAATCATTTTCAGTTCATGAAGTTGGCATTCATGAAGATGCAGCCTACTGCGCGCCTCCAAATAAAATGTCTTCTCTCATGAGGTTGTGACTAAAAAAAGTGGAGATTCAGAAGGATCACATGGGCAAAGCCATTCAGCTCAGCTTCAGTGATCTTCAACCACTCTTTTACAACAAGTTGGTGGGGGTTCTTTTAGTTCGCGCACCCAAGGTTGAAGCCGAGGAGGTGGACGGGGAAGAACCAATACAATTGATGAATCGACTAAGCCGACCATCAATATCGACATGGTGGAGAGTACCAATAAAGAAAGCTCTGAGGAAGAAATGATGATGATAAAATAGAAGAAACCACATTACAAGATATCCTTGGAAGATGTGAAGAAAAGCAAAAGAAAATCAATGTATGATCAGATCAACCACTATGTGAATGTCATGACCCTTACTCCAATCTACCCTCATAATGTCGAGAGTTTAGAGGTCAAGGAAGTTTGTAGAATTGGTCCAAAGCTGATCAGGTTTTGTCGTGCTTCCCCTACTCTTAGTTTTAAAAATCATGTAAATTTAGAAGAGGTTTACAATGAATAAATGGAATTACTTTTTGGTTACTTTCTCTTTGTGTAAAAGCTAAATCAACAGGGATATGTGCCAAAGAGAATATCAAAAGATAAGCTACAACATTTTGAGAAATTGTGGAACATTAAAAGTCGCACTCTTAACTTGAAAAAGGGTCTCAGATTTGGTATTGTAGGACCAATCAATGATTTAGAATTTTGTATGGTTATTATTAGCATATTGGAAGAGGATTGCCTTGATGTAAAGGATGAATCTCAATATCATTTAATAGATGATGCTCCACTGGAGTTTGAAAAGGAAATAAAGTAAATTTTTGATGAATTGAAGGAGGTCAACCTCGGGACTGATGAACAATCCCAACCAACATTTATAAGTTCTTTACTCAATGATGAAAAATTTATTGAGGTAGTTAAGCTATTATTAGAATTCAAGGATTGTATTGCCTAGAGTTATGATGAAATGTCAGGGCTGCCAGCAGAGGTCACAGTGTATAAAATTGGGGTGGACAAAGATATGACCCAATTAAAACAAGCTCCCAGAAGAACACATCTTGAGATAGAGCAACAAGTCATTGTCGAGGTAAAGAAATTAATAGACGCTAACTTTATAAGAGAAGAGAAATATCCCATATGGTTAGCCAATATTATATTAGTTAAGAAGAAAAATGGATAGAGCTGTGTATGTGTCCACTTCAGAGATTTAAATAAAGCATGTCCAAAAGATTAGTTTTCTATTACCAGAACTAGAATTAGTAGTTGACATCGCATTGACACATGAGATTTTGTCTTTCATGGATGGATCGTCATGTTACAGCCAACTCAAAATGGCTCTAGAGGAGGCATCACTTATAGCCTTCATGAAACCGATTGAGTCCTTTTGCTACACAGTGATGCCATTCAGATTGAAAAACAACGGAGCAACACATCAACGAGCTATGATGAAGGTTTTTGAAGACCACATTCACAACAAAGTGGAATGCTACATGGATGATTTGGTCATCACGAGAAAATAGAAAGTAGACCATTTGAGGATCATGTATGAATAATTACTACAATATATTATGAATATGAATCCCTTAAAGTGTACGTTTGGCATTACGATCAGGAAATTTCTAGGATTCGTTGTTCGTCATTGGGGAATCGAGATCGATTCGGATAAGAGTAAAGCTAACTTGGAAATGCCTCCTCTCAAAACCTTGAAACAACTATGTTCCTTCCAAGGAAACTTGGCATATCTTAGATGCTTCATTTATAATCTCTCTTGTAAGTGTTAACCCTTATCAGAGTTAGTTAAAAAGGATGGTAAATTTGTTTGGGAAGAGAAATGCCAACGGGGCTTCAAGGACATTAAGAAATATTTAATGACACATACTACTTTGGTAGGCCCTATCCCTGGAAGACTGTTGATACTTTATACCACGACCTTAAAAAACTCTCTCGGAGCTTTGTTAGCTCAGATCAATGATGAGGGTAAGGAAAATCACTTTACTACTTGAGTCACCGTCTAATACCGATGGAGGTGTCGGCACAAATTTAGGAGGGGTTCCTTTGGAAGTTGTTTGTCTCCTGAATCAGAATCACAGCCCTTGCTTCAAAGAGACCTTTTAAATTCCATATATATTTTAGAAAATTATGAAATAAAACAGATCCTATACCTTTCATAGTTTAAATGAATAAGCACCATACCTTAAGCTATGTATCTATCTCAAAAGATAACACATGGCATGACAATGAGGCTCAATTGAATAAACCAAGAAAGGTATGACATTCGTTTGGTCTACAGAACCATTTTTATTATAAGCTAACAAGTTTTTCTATTTAATATTAAAAATTAAATATCTTTTATATTAAGTTGGGTTCAGAAAAGCTTCCTATAAGGGAAAGCCACTATAGTTAATTATATTTTAGATAACTAACGTCACCTAAGAAAACTCTCGATAAGAATATGGGGATATTATCTACAATAAGTTCAAATGATAAGACATTTCAATAAGATCCGACAAAGAGGTGTGAAATGGGAATGACTCAAATTTGGAACATTTTTTTTTTTGGAATAAAAAGGAAGAACTAGGGGCTTTTACAAATCCTGAGGAGAACCTCAGTGACTTCCTAGTCTACCCTATGGTTTGGTTTCAATCCAGAGGAGAAATGTTTGACTGATTCATCCTACAAATTTTATTAAATAGGGCTTAAATTCATATGAAACGATCACACAAATGGCCTGAAAGATGTGCGGATTTAGGTCATAACAAATGACTACTTTAGAATCCTAAAATAGGATAGGGCTTATATTGCATAGGAGAGCCATACAAAGGCCTAAAGAAAAGTTGAGGATTTATGTCGCACTAGGCGAAAAACATCGAAATCCTATGGCTTGTTGTTTAATTCTAAAGAATGGTTTAGCTAATCTAAGGATGTATTGCTATTGAAGATGTTCATGCTGCACACGATGCCAGCTCCAAAGTCCTCAAAGAAGTAGTAGGATTAAGTTTTAGAAGCGTCAAATTGTAGAGATTGAGAGAAGAATTAGGTTCAAAGGTCAATTTTTCTAATGTATCAAGTCCTGATGTCAAATCAATATTTTAAAAGGTTATTTAAATATTATGGAGGGGTTCAAGTTGATTAGAGTGAAACTGGTTAAGATCTCATGGTTCTCTCATTCCAGTACAACTATTTTTTTTTTGAATTTACTTAGCTTAAATGAGTTATGAAACCCTTTTAAATTAGGGAGATCTCATTAGCAACCGTGGGTTTCCTCCGCCAAGGGACTCCCATAAAATCAAAAAAGCATATTATTTTTAGTGACATTTCAAAGGATTTATGGTTACCATTGAAATAATTTACCTTAGAAATTTGAAAATGTTGATTAATTTTTGAAAAAGTTGTTTTGTTATGCAAGTAAAGGAAAGCACTCAACCAAGCAGTTTATAGTTTTTTGCAAAAGTTGAATAACTGTAAATGCTTACCGGACCTCTTATTGACATTCGTACTAAAGATTAGCTTTCACAACATTTATTAACATATGCAGAAAAATGAAACAAGAATAGTTGAAAATGCATATAACAAACTCCAAGTTATGATATGGAACATCTTGAAAGGTTTTTAATGGATGACTTTCTATAACAGAAAACAGTAAGTTTGACTTGACCTTTAAAATATCCAAGATATTCCAAAGTGTTCGGGGGATGGCCCTGTACAACCTTAGAAATCACTTAAAATGCTTTGAGTTCATTTTGAACTTGTTTTATTGTTCTATTAACCATCCGAGGGTTGAAACCAAAGTTACCCCAATACCCAGTGAACATTGGCATTTTAATTATCTCAAGAAAATCAAGATTTTCACTTAGCATTTCAATTGATAGCTATACGTGTGGGTGCCCAAATGACAAATTCAAGGTCATTAAAGACATTTAGTACCACAAATTAATGTAGGGCACAAAGCGTTTAAAAATACTTATTAGTTATGTTAATTTTTCCTTCTAATCCCAATTAAGGCAATTCACATATCAAACCTAATTGAATAATAAACCTCTTTTTAATTTCAATTTTCAAAGTATATTCAGGAAATTAAATATTAAACAAAATGGGATTTTGAATCTCATTAATATCAGACGTAATATCTAACCACCAATTGATGGGCTTTAAGATGGGTGAATTAATATTTTCATAGCTTAAGCACATTCACTTAGGATCATCCTTTTGAATTGAGTCCAAGTTATGATGATTAACAAAGTTGCACCTATATCCCTTCTATGAGACAAGTGGCAAGTTGATTTTTACCATTTACCACTTTTATTTTAATCATCCAGAAGAGGTTTATTATGATCAATACTACCCAGTTACGCTTTAAATAATCCTAAAATTTAATGAAGTTATTAAAATTCCAAATTTAACATTTTGCCTTTAGAGCTCTCCACTTCATGACTTATCAAATTAAAACTTAAGTGACTCACAAAATAAGCCTAAAGAAAACATAGAGAAATCTCAATGGAATTATAAAGTAAAATAATAAAAAGCCTCAGCGGACTATAAGCATTCAGGTTTGGGTGGGGTCAGATTTAAGCATTCGCAAGGGACTTCAAAGACTACTATCGAGCAATCATGTTTGTAGATCCCAACATTCAACTAGAAGAGTTTCCTACAATAACAACTTAGGGGGGTACTCCTTAGCCCAATACAAGTGATTGACAAGTGGACAATCGAATTTATACTTAAAATTTATATTTTAGCATGCGTAAGTGTTTCATGCATACAAGATTAAGTAGTATCCATTTTTTAGTTAAAATACTTTTTATAAATAAGTATATGTTCTTACTTACTTTGTAGAAATTTGATTGTCCACGCGTCTATCACGCTGTCGAGCGTAGAATCGCTAATAACATAAGAAGGTAAGGGTGCCCCTGCTAATATGGTGTCGTTGAATAATATTGTCATCTTAAAATTCACCAGGCCCCTAGATTGGGTCTCGATGTCACAGGATGGAATATTATTCTACTCTACCGAAAGTGCGCTTTCCATGAATTCCCTTAAACCCCAAAAGAACCGTCCAACTTATAACATTTTTTGATGGTTCATATATAGTCAGGGATATTTATGTGTACTTATGTTTTATACATAAGCACTAAAATCAAACCAAGAAGCAAGGAAGAAAAGAGGAAAAATAGGGTTAGAGAGAGGAGGGAACAATCCACCTAAAATGGCAAAGAAGTAAACGGTGGATTGACCTTCAAAATCACATCTAAAATGACTGTCAAAAAGTCCCAAAAATGTTACCCCAAAGCTCCACAAATCAACACAAAAGGGTATCATTTCATCCAATTTTGCAAACAGATCAACACAAAAGGTATCCTTTCCAAATTGCATTTCAAGCAAGTCAGAACAACAAGAAGTATGGACCAACATAATGATTACATACATAGCCCTAAAACACTTATGAAGCTACACACCCAAGCCTAAACCCAAATGTTGCATTCATGTCATCCAAATCTTTTATATTCTATCAAAAATGCCCTGACTAAAGCCTAAAAAATGTAGCTCAAAAGAAACCTAAAGAAAGCCAAATGAACTCCCGACTCCCATAAAGCAACCTGCACAATTTTAGATTTTGCATAGAGCCAACTTCATCAAAGTTCCATAATTATCACAAATAAAAGATCAAATTTAGTTTCCATAAAAACTTAAAAAGTTTCAGAATTCTCACACAAGTATCCTTAAATCTCAAATTTCTCATTTCTTTTCCACACATTCGTCTCCCCAAGCAACCATTTTAGCCTTTATATGTGTATTGATCCTTACAGCTCTTCCAATATTGCAATCTATATTAGTTCATTTTAAAGAAACCATTTATTGATAAATGAATAACAAATTCCATCACATTAAATTCAAACTTCAAATGTATCTAAATAAGCACCCTAAATTCTCATGGGTGCCAAGTACAAGAAGAATCAAAGACTGTAAAATAAGCTCAAGTCACAACTCATGTGCAACAAATTATATAAAAACATTAGGCACATCTAGCAAATGGATGCTGATGTAGGTGCTCAATTAAATGCTTAACAATCTCAAAACATTTCAAACATAAAGTTGTGAGAAAAGAGTGTATGCTTGATGCAAATGAAACTATCCAATCCTCATTCCGACAAACGAAGAGAAAATCCAACAATAATTAAAGATTGAATTGATAATTAAAAGCACACTTAACTGTGGACTCCAACTTCATCTCCAAAACATGTATAAATACCAATAACATATAAATATGCTACAATTGTAAAGAAGCATCATTATATACACTTCTAAAAAACTATGTATTTTAAAGTATCCAAAATTTTACATATATTTGTGTAGGTATGAAAATATATATTTGAGATGTGTAAATATACATGAATTCATTGGTATGCGTGTAAAAATTCAAGCTTGAAGTGTCATGTATCTATAAAAGAATTAATTGGCATATGTGGAAAAGTAGAAGTTTAGGTATTAGATATGTAAATGCATACAAATTCTGTAGTATGTTTGTAAATTTCCCGTGAGTCTACCAAATCAATTCTTCCCATTTTAGCCATTGTTTAACCATGTTTCATTACATCTATATAGGTATAGATGCAAAATTCATGAAGAATGCAAGAATTTGTATAAGTTACCAATAGTTCTAATGCAAGTGGATATTTTCTTCCACTTTTTTTTGCAGCATGCCAAGCGTTGCCCTTTTAATGAGAGCACTCTCTCATAACTGATCCAAGTAATGGCAAGAATGGTATCCCAATCACATTAGCAGCTTTTCCTCCATATGAACAAAAATAAACTCAAAGTAGAGCAACACTAGAACCATATGAAAGGAACGAGAATGAAAAGGAGGGACTACCTCACTTGTTGCAAACCCAAGGCAGATGCATGAATAGACCAAAAAAAATTTCTACAGCACCTCCTTCTATCAAATACATAACCAAACCTACCCCACATAACTTCCAAAAGGCCTCAAGCACACATGAGATGAATAAATTAAGGAAAATCCAACAAGGAGACTCGTGGAAATTTTGGCAGCACCTCCACCTTCATGAAAATTTTTGGCCTCCCTTAAACCTTNACATTTCATTGATATTTATGTATATATTTAGGATTGAGTAATATGAAGTAAATCCCAACCGTCTTTCTATGTATTTGGGTGTACTGTAGAACCCAATTGCACTATGGACATTATACTTTCATTGTCATTCAAATTGATTTGATGTGCTTATAAATGTGTTTTAGAAAACTACATGTTTATTTCATATTTTTTTTATATTCTAAAGTTATTAGTATATTTTCATATTGTTAGGCTCCCAAGAATTGAATATTTTACCCTAAGCTGTAAGCAATCTAAAATCAATCATGAAAATTGGTTTTTTTTTTTAAAACTGATTTGTGAATTCTCTATAAGCCAACTTGACGGGGAGCTTCTCAGCATGGACGCGGGAGCGGGAGGATTTCCTGCTTTGACCTTGACAGGTCCAAGAGAATCCTAGGCCAAGCGGCCTGGGCGAGCGACCTCCCGCACCTCTCTCCATGCTTTTACTGCATTTCGCATGATTGAGCGGCATTTTAGGAAGGGTAGTAATGCTGCCAACCCTCCTCCTTTTTTTATTCTTTCTTGTTTGGAGTCTATTTATAGGCTTGTTTCTGAGTTTAGGGTTAGTTTTTGGTGTAGTCTTCTTTCAGATTTCATGTGTGGTGTCTTCTTCCCCCTCGAGAGTTGTATCCAACGATTAGGGTGGTGCTTAGGCTGTATCACTCCTCGGTGGTGATTGTATCTTCCTTGTTTCTATTTCCAACAGTCAACCTTGCTGTCCAACACCTTCTTGCCGCCCCAAATTGCCCGCATCTTTGCTACATCGTTGCCGACCCACCCATCCTTGTTGCCACCACCCCAGGACAACTAACTTTTATTGTTCCTGTCGCCGCCTTGGGACAACCAATTCTCTAGTTGTTCCTGTAGTTCTCACCTTGCCTTCGCTGGTGCCACCACCTCCGCTAGTCATCCTGATCCAGCTAGTAACCTCTACCGCCCTTGAGATGCACTCTTGAGGTGTTGTGTCGTTTTATGTGTTGGTGATATTATTTTCAGTTTGTGTATGTTGTAACTCTATTTCCCTTTTACTAAAGGTTGTTCTTGTGATTTGAGTCTTTTTCTCCAGTATCATTTTGTATCAGAGCTAGCCCAACCATAGTCCTATACTAGGATTCCCTAGCATCCGCCATAAACCAAAACTTTCTTTCCTACCACCAAGTATCCTTTCCACAATCCAAAACCCTAATCCCACCAAATTTCTTTAGTATTCCCTAATCCCCGGCCACGCCGCCATTGAGTACATACTTGAGCCTTCATGAGAGGAGATACGGAGACAAATCCGCCGACTTCGGTGGTAGATTACGGACAAGGAATATAAAATCCAATTGGAGGCGAAGGGGGGAACGAAAAGATATGAAGATGACGCGAGAAACATAGCAACAAGCCAAAAGTTGTAGACTCTAGCTTATGAAGTGGAGAGACTGCAACACCAAGCAACCCCCTTGCTATTATCCAGTGAAACCAATCCGCAAGTCTGTAACAGCCAGAAAATGCGGCAAGTGCCACTGATTTGGGCATGTGGAATCAAAATGCACAACCAGGGGATAGATTTGTTTCACTGAGCAGGGCGTTGTTGAAAATTTAGCAATGACACGATTGGTCCTGGAAAAGATAAAGATGTCAGAGAGAATTCTCCACTGGTAGCCAACAAGAATTCCGGTTGACCCCAAGATAGAGATTCCGGCTGAGGTAACAGTCACTCCTCTAGAAGGTAATAGGCAGTCCAACAATGTATGAGATTATGGTGTTTCAAGCCAGTATTTTGCAGATTTTGAGAGGAACATTAGCCGAATTGGCTTGGGATGTCCAAAAAAGTGCATGAATTTGAGGAGCCGACCACAGATCAGAGCATTGCAGATTTTCAGAGGTATAGACCCATTCCTAAGTTACCCTTACGGAGGGAGGGCCAACATGATCGAAGAGGATTCATTTTGTTCCATGCTTGAAATATTATAGGGAGTATTTCATATGTTAGATCCAGCTCAGCGAGGCACCCATCAACAGATGTCCGAACAGGAGCAATGAACCTTAGCTTTGAAATGTGCCCTAAGAGCTTGAGGGGGATGAAAATTTTTCAATAGGATCCAGGTCCCATCAATAAAGAAGATATCTCTTCTATGTGATCGCTAGTGAGAGTGGCACATTTTGCCATAGATTTCATCTCATAATTAAGTTCTTCTCACATACTTGTTACTCAACCATTGCAGGCTAGGCACGAGAAGTGGAAGAAGAAGATTTCAAATGTAAGGGCTTGAGAGTTGCATTGCGAGAACCCACCTCTAAATGTGGCTCCCGCTTAGGACATATCAAAAGAGGACGGAAACCTATTCTGCCAACCCACCCATCTTTGTCGTCACTCTACGGAAGCTTACCTTTGTTGTTCCTACCCTTTCTACCCCAATTATTATTGTAGCTGCACGGAACAGCCAGTCCTCTAGCTGGTCCAACAATTTTCTCACCTCACCTTCACTGTCGTCACCTCCACTAGTCATCCCGATCCACCTCGTAACCTCCACCGCCCTTGGGATGCACTCTCTGAGGTGTTTGTTGTGTCGTTTTGTGTGTCGTTGATATTATTTTCAGTTTGTGTGTGTTGTGACCCTATTTTCCTGTTAATAAAAGTTGTTCTTGTGGTTTGAGCCCTTTTCTCCGGTATCACAACTATTTCAAAATGAGTAATAATAGCACCCTTATGATCCATGTATATATAAAAATTGTTTAACTGGCTACCTTGTCCATTAAAGATTTGTTTTATAGTATGGACAAATGACTTAAGCCAATCAACATGCATGCAAGCTTTGTGAGTTAGCATATTATATTCATTCCTTTCTCATACTAGGGACTAGATAATTAAATAAAATTTGGCTAGTCTTCTTCTTTTTATACTCCACATGATCGAGCTGCTTTTGCTTTAATGGCAAGGTTATATGTCTTTCTTCTTATAATAACATCAACCCTAGACGTTGATATCATGGATTTCAAAATATTTAGGCAGGTCTAACTGGTTATCCCTTCTAGACATGATTATAAGATCACTGTTAGGCTTTTTGAACCTCTTTAAGATTCAAGTTGCAAGTCCCATTGTGTTTTTTGGCATTTGATTTAAAAGGAGCACTACCTTTATGGGGCATTAAATATCTACCCTTCGATTTAGGTTTGAAGACAGCATCTTGCGCGGGGCTAAAGAGGCCAGTCGGCTGAACCGACTGGCAGATGGAACAGCAGAACCGGCCCAGTGATTGCGGGTCCAGCTCCCATTGGAAAGATCAGCAATTAGAAGGGGCGGCATTGCCGCTAGCCCCTTCCCCCTTTCCTTTTTTGTTTCCCATTTGTTTAAACTCCTTTTATTTGGTGTTTGAGAGAATGAGGGTTATGTTTGGTGTGATTTATTTCGGATTTCTGTAGAAGTCTCTATTTTCCCTTGTGAGGGCTCTATCCGAGGACGAGTGGTGCTCCGGCTATATCTTGCTCCGAGGTGGCGATGTATCCTATCCTATTTCCCTCTCTATAACTTCTCCTTCACCTCCCTTAGCTGTTGGCCATCCCTTCTCCTTCTAGCTGTCCTGCTGCCCCCTTTTACCGCCGCAGCCTTGCTGTCCAACCCTCCAGTCTACCTCCCAGCACCCTGTCTTCCCTTCCCCTGCAGCAGCCATTGCTGTCCATCCCTCCAGGCCACCTACCAGCAACCTATCATCCCTTCCCTTGCAGCAACCATTGATGTCCATCCCTCCAGGCCTCCAACCAACACACTACCAACCTTTCCCTGCAGTCCTACCCGCCTTCCATCCTCTCCCAAACCCCACCACCAGCCTCCTGTCCCTTTTCCCTAATACCTAGCCACCAGAACTATTGTAATACACTGGGGTCGTCTCTTCTGAACCTAGACAGGAACTATTGTCGTTGCGTCTGATTTCAGTTGAGTCGTGTTCGGTAAACCATAATTCAGTTGATTAGTGAAATTGTTTCCGTTTTCGCTGGTTTTGGATTAGTTCTGGTATCGCGTCTCTTAATCAAAATATTGTAATCATCACCTTTGGTTATTCCTTTGTTATTATTTTCACTATTATTTAATGAAACATAAATCCCAATGTTCTAATAAATTGATTCAACTTCTTTTTAAGTCTGGTTCTCATGAAAATAATAATGCGTCCTATTTAGGATAAAACTTTGGTGTGCATTTTAACTTTTCAGGGTTTAATGCTCTCATATTATCTTCCTTGGGTTTTTTCATTTGATCTATTTCCTTAATCGGTTTGTTACACTTATAGACTTTTAGGTCAACTCCACATTAGGTTTCTTCTTAAGATTTGTGTGCACAATGCTTTGATTATTTTTCTTGAAGTTCTTTGGTGATTCTTGCTCTGCTGAGATCTCATGATATAAGTACTATTTTCCTTCACTAATATCTTTCTATAGATCAAGAGCCTTCCTGATAGATGTTCCATCTATAGATTGATAATTCTACTGATTTGGATTCGTTTGACATTTTGAAATGTAAGCCCCATTTATACTCTCATAGAACCTTTCCTCTTTTAGACCATTTTCTCTTCTTGTTCTTTTGACTGTGTATTATTTCTTGGTCAGCTATTAACAGTTTCAATTATAGGCCATTCTGATAGTCCAAAAATGTTCCTGTATTTCAAAATGTTAAGTCACGATATCTTCAGATTTGGTCATCCTTGTGCTAGGATCGTATTTTGTACTACTCATATTGTCTTGTATAAGGTAGTTGTTTTTCATGTATATGTTTTATAGCTCGAACTATCTCAAAAGAATAGAATTACATATTGGCTATCAATAATTTTTTTTCTCCAGTTTTTAGACTTAAGACAACTCGAGTTTTGCTCTCTCTTGCGATAAATTTGAACTATCATCCACATCTACTTGACATTAAGAACATTTTTCTTAATAGCTTGAAGAGAAACGAAGAAGAGGCATTTTACTTAAAAAGTTGTCCAGTTTGGAAATTGACATTTCCATTATGTTGGTTTGGCTGGAGAAGCTTCAAATCAAATATCCTCCTATGGTTATTGTACTTGGCGTAGGGAGATTTGGTTACATGGAGACAAAAGAAACAATTTATGGCCTTAAGAAGCAATGTTGAAGCAGATTGGACAATAGCACTTGGTTTATTATATGAAAGTGTAATTAAAAAGATTAGTAGAACTAAATTATTGGTGAAAAGTCTCTAAAAATACATTGTGACAGCTAAGTTTTCATAAGTATTGCAAATAGTTATGTTCACCTTGACCAGACTAAACACCTTAAAATAGATAGACATCTTATTTTATAAAAAACATAAAAATAGACCATCACAAGTAAATTATGTTCCAAAAAGCTTTCAAACTGTAACTATTTTCGTCAAGACTTTACCCATAAAGAATTTTGATAAACTAATCAACAAATTGGGCATAATGAACATATGCAATCTAGTTTAAGATGGAGTGTTCAAATTATCTTAAATTTGTGGTCAATATCTTTCCATCTAAGACAATTCATCAATCCATGGACAATGACGTACTATCTGCACCAATCCAATAATTCATCAACAATAAATTTTCCATGTACATCAACCAATAATTTATTGGCATCAACTTTCCATCTACAGTAATGTAGCAATCCATAGACATCAACATTCCATTTCTATTGTATAGCTAATTTTAGATTTTAGAGTCAAGATTGATTTTTGGATTTATTTTTTGTATAGCTATCTCTTTATCTATTTATATTCAACTTTTCATGTTGGGTTTTATACATAAATCAAGTAAATAAAATTTAGTCATATAATCTTTCTTTTTCTACTATGATCTCTTCCCATTTTAATTTTCAACGGTATTTCAATAAGGTTCAGTATGGGGCAGCATTGCGGTGGTGTTGCTGCACCACACCGTAGTTTTGCCCATTTGGATAAACTGTTTTTTGACAGCCTTTTCAAAAAGCTGCAGCTAAGTCCTAGCTAGGTGCGGTTGCAGCTTTCTAGCTGACGGTTTGACTTTTTTTAAAAAATAAAACTTGTAATAGCCTCTGCAGCTTTTTGCAACATCAGATTATTCTTCAGCAGCTTCACAACCGTTTCTTAATAAGCTGCAACGGCCCCAAAAAGACCCTCAGCCATCCTAAAATAAGTAGGTTAATGATGACGATGAATGCATCTTGCGCATGCTTCATGGGTCTTCTTGGGGTCTGTTTCCTGCAATTCCATTTAATTTGAACACTCACATCGTAAATGATTATATGAATCAACTTTTTCCCTTATGGATACATCTGTTCTAACTCAAACCTTTTCTCATAAATTCTATGGCGGTTCTTTGAATCAATTTCATCTACTTCTTTCCTCCACGTATGGAGTTCAAGTTAAGAAAAAAACAAAAAAAAGAGCGAACATTGATGAACGCTAATCGTAGGACTTGTTTGTTTCTATTTTATTTGGATGTCATTGTTGTTTCCCAAATGTTGCTTCTTCTATTTAATCTGTGAATTGTTTTTGTGCTTGATTTGGTATTTAGATAGACTTACATTGTCACTAAAATAAAATTGGAGAAAAGTGTCAAAATGGTCCCTAAACCTCTTTAGATGCCATTTTAATACCATGGTTTGTAGAAGTGTCATTATAGTTCACAGACTCTTTTTAATTGGGGGCTAAAGTAGTCTCTCTAGAGACTATTTCAGCTCATATTAAAATGAATCTAACGATTAATTTGACTTTTATAGACTCTTGGACTAAAATGACCACCTATAAATAGTCAAAAGAATATTTTGGTGCTTCACCTGATAGAATTAAAAGTCATTCACATATTGATCTTTGAAGTTGTTAACAAATCCAACTTTCCTAGCAATTTGTCTCTGAATAAAAAACCCCTTAATCCCCTATCTGCAGGAATTTTATCTGTTCTGTGAAGACATTTCTGAACTATTATAAATTAGAGATAACGTTCTTGTGTTATTGTATTGCAGGCATATCTCTTTAATGATTATTGGGAGGATATTGGGACACTCAAATCTTTTTTTGAGGCAAATCTCTCCCTTACTCGACATGTGAGTATTCCAAGGGTTTGTTTGTTACGAATTAATTTTGTTTTTAGATTTTATTTTTGGCTTTTCTTTTGTTCATTAAGACATATTTGTTTAGCATGTTCTTTATATGTTTTGATTTTTTATTTCTAAAAATAACTATAAATTGCTTGAGTGTTTTTAAAAATAACTATACTTTAATAAAAAATCCAATGGCATATTGTATGATGTGCTTAGTTTCGTCTCTGAATGAAGACAATAGATCATTACTTTGAACTTCAGTGTAAGGCGGTGTTCGACTGCAATGCAGATTTACGATAAATAGGACTAAATTAGATTATTAGAGTGTTGGCCGTGAAATAAAAAAAAATTAAAGGTGGAAGAAAAAATAAATTAATAAATTAGATTAATTAATCAATTATTGGAGGAAAAGATATTATATCAGGAGTTCTAATATAAAATTGTATCGGTACTTCAATCACAATATATCAGGACTTCAATCACGATGTGGCACGTATCACTACTGCCTATTCCATATCTATTAAATTATTTAATTTTTTTATTAACCGTTTCCGCCTCTCGGATGATTCGGACTGTTCCCTCTCGTTCCCTTTCGTTCGGTTCTCGTCTTTGTCTTCCCGTCCATATTGTTCAAGCCTCGCTGCTCGTCACCACACGCAGGTTTGCACTATTCCTCCTTCACTTCGTTTGTGTATTTCTTCTTCTCTGTTTCCCGCAAGTTGTTCTTCACTGTTCGCACACCATCACTTTTCTCAGCATTCTTCCTCTCGTCTGTCTCTCCACCGTCCCCTTCCCATTCCACTGCTCTTTCCATCGATCGCTCTTCTTGCCGCTTTCCCCACATCGAAGCTGCAATCTCTTCCCTGTTCAAACAGATGACACAGAATTCCTCTGCCCTAGCCTTCTGCCGTCCGGTGCGTCTTCCTATCGTTGCGTGAAATTCCCGCCCAGAGCCGATCGTCGCTTCGCGCGACTAAACTCCTTTGTCCCGCACGAGGTCGTCGAAGCCCCTTTGCTCTAACCTACCTGCGATTGATTCTCCCCGTGATAGATCCTCTCTATCGTCACCTCCTTAATTCACTGAAACAAGCCGCCCACCCTGCCCTAGCGCTAGACCTGCATTTCCCTTTCGCGCCTCCCTGCCGCTATTCCCTCTTCAAAGCCATCGGCGACTCTGCCCTAGCCTTCGCTGTTCTCGCCGAACGCCTCCCTATGGCAGACGCATCGATCCCTCTCCGTCACGCCTCCCAGCTTGCGATCAATCTTCCCTATGCTTACCGTGCCTCACAGGCCACACTTGCGTAGCCCACACCACACGCAGAAATCACACACTGGGCTGGGCATTTTAATATGATTAATTTTGAATTTTAAAATGATTTGGAAACTTGAGCTTTCAAAATTTAGGCTCTTAGGATTTAAAATATCGGAACCTGAACTTTTAAATATTTAGGCTCTTAAGATTTTAAAAATTTTGAAGTTTTAGGCATTTAAAATATAAACTTTTGGAGCTTAAAATTATTAAAAATTGGACTTTAAAATTTAAGCTTATAGAAGATTCAAAAAATATTTTGAAATTCCGCTATTCAGACTTAGACTCCTAGAGCTTGGAAATCAATTCAAAATTGATTTTTTTTTATAAATTTAGGCTCCTGGGGGCGAAGAATAATTCAAATGTGGAGCTTTCTTAATATTTGAAATTAATCGTCAATCATTGGAGTCGCAACATGTTTACAAGTGAACATAATGCANATTTTAAAAATTTTGAAGTTTTAGGCATTTAAAATATAAACTTTTGGAGCTTAAAATTATTAAAAATTGGACATTAAAATTTAAGCTTAGAAGATTTAAAAAATATTTTGAAATTCCGCTATTCAGACTAAGACTCCTAGAGCTTGGAAATCAATTCAAAATTGATTTTTTTTTTTAATTTAGGCTCCTAGGGGGCGAAGAATAATTCAAATGTGGAGCTTTCTTAATATTTGAAATTAATCGTCAGTCATTGGATTCACAACATATTTACAAGTGAATAGAATGCGGTATTTTATAAAGCTTAGAGTGAACCTCTACATGCATCAATATATTCATTCAAATAAGGTAAATTTATATAAATTCAAGTCTTACATGTGATTCAATTCATGATTTAAAATTATGTAAATTGTCTTGAGATATGTAAAGCCGTCTAAAATAGTCAAATATGTGAAATTTAAATTTTTGCATGTGCTCCAACTAATATGTTGAATGATTAACTACTGGGTTCGAAAATATTGCATGATTGATCGGGCATTCTTTTCTATAGGATATGGTTGTAAGGCCCACTTAACTAGTCTGATTCTCCTCCTTGTCATAATGACTGTAGCTGATGAGTTTAGTAATTTTGAAATAAACATTTAAATTCTAAAGTTAAGAATTTGTAAGCCCAAATCGCCAAGTCTGATTCTTCTTGTAAGGACAGGAGGCGACATGGCTTATACCCTAAAAAGATGAAATTAATTTTCCCCTTCNCCTCTACATGCATCAATATATTCATTCAAATAAGGTAAATTTATATAAATTCAAGTCTTACATGTGATTCAACTCATGCTTTAAAATTATGTAAATTGTCTTGAGATTTGTAAAGCCGTCTAAAATAGTCAAATATGTGAAATTTAAATTTTTGCATGTGCTCCAACTAATATGTTGAATGATTAACTACTGGGTTCGAAAATGTTGCATGATTGATCGGGCATTCTTGTCTATAGGATATATTTGTAAGGCCCACTTAACTAGTTCGATTCACCTCCTTCTCATAATGAATATAGCTGATGAGTTTAGTAACTTTGAAATAAACATTTAAATTCTAAAGATAAGAATTTGTAAGCCCAAATCACCAAGTCTGATTCTTCTTGTAACGACAGGAGGCGACATGACTTATACCCTAAAAAGATGAAATTAATTTTCCCCTTTAAATATAAAATTTTAAAGTGCTTAACATTCTGTTAATGGTCGTGTTGATTGAAAATTTCGACCAGAGGAGTCAATCTTTTAAATTAGGATTTTCAAAATAATCAACTAAAATTCAAGCTAAAATTCAACCATTTAAAAGCTAAAAGCAAAAAATATATATCCGCCCTCCGCAACAGTTTGTCGAGGGTGTAAATTTTTGCTTGACTTCAACTCACAATAAGTAAACGTCATATCAACTGTATCTCTATATTCATAATCAAAATAATTGCATGTCAGTAAGGACGTGACCTAGTCCTCTGTTCACATATTTTCACCACTAAATGACATCACAAAGTAGTGATTACGACCAGAGCCCTCTGACCGGGTGGCTGTCCCCAAATGACATCAGTGTATTATGATCATGGCCACAATCTATATGTTCATCGATGATTTTCTATCATTTGAGTTGTGAATCATAAGGGTGCAACTGATTGACACAGCCTTTCATCAGCTAATGTCGACTTAAATTTGTCTCTCTAGATAAAGATCCACCTCAGAGATATAAGGATAACTTGGACGACACAACTCATAATTTTTTGTAAGGATTTCTCAGTTAGGTTGGGTCGACTACCTGTTATGAGTAAGTAGATCAGGGATCACGACAACCCAGGATGACGGAGCTGTGGGATCTTGATCAGATTTTGTCTTCATTTCCCTACAATCTATTTTAAATTTCAAATGATATATTTTACAATTTAAAACATTATATGTTTGTTGCTATTATATGTTGAATATTCAATTATTAATAACTAGTTTTAATTGAAAGTGCTCTTCCAATACCTGGAGGGCTGATTAATCGTCGGGGTTTGAGTCTATGGGAAACCTCAAACCTCAAATCAAAAACTTCACGTTAAATGAGGGAGAAATCTCTTGGTAGTGTCTTATCTATAATCAAATCCACCTAAAAATTTGACCCTCCAATGCTCTTTTTAACAAATGAAAAATTAAAAATATATATATGCAGAGGGAGTCCAAGGTAGTGGTTGGAGTTTTCAGGGCTCACATAGAGATATAGAGAGGTTATAAGAGGAAATGGTGTATGATGGCTGATATTAAGAGTGTATTTGATAAAGTTTTCTTCCTATTTTGAGTTTCAAACTGCCATCATAGTTCTGTTTGAAGAATTAATTTCTTGTTGTATTTTAAAAAAAAATTATGGTGAGAAGTTATTTTTAAGAACGATTAGTTAAGTTGTGTGATTTCATTTGAAAAAAAATACATACTTATAATTCACACCACAGTTTTCTAAGAAAATTTCTTCACAACTTTACAATCATCTTTATAAAAAGATTTAGCTGTCTCAAATGGACTTTAGGTGTATGTATGGGGCAACATTCTACGTTTGGCTACTAATTTATTTATTATTTTTTTAAAATTTCTACGTGGGAAGTTGATTTTGAAAACCAGATCTTTTATAGTATGTGATTAATGTAAGAAAGTTACTGATTTTTTTAAAAAAGCGACCATGTATAATTCCTATAGCAGTTTTCAAAGAAATGTTTTCCCTCCAACAATTTTACAATTACTTAAATGTTTTCCTAACAACACTGTCATTATCAGGGTCTCAAGCCCTGGAAGTAAAAAGTGGAGGGTTGCGTTTGGTAGTCGACAACCAACGCAAAATTTGTGGAAAAATCATGATGTGAATTTTTTTTATCATTGTGTAAATGCTAGGGTGTCCCCTAGAAGCGACGCGAGGTATGATCTGAATATAATGAAAAGTGTTCGAAGGTCGGTGTTTGGGTGTAGTGTCAAATAAGCAAGTGTTCTCACATTACAGATGAATGTTGGTAAAGAAGTTAGTCCATGAAACTAATATTAGAATATGATCTTGAAATATATATACTTTTATGAGTAAATTAATGGAATTAGTTGATATTATGATTGATTAAAAGATAAATATCTTTTGTATTCAAGAAACTAAATGGGTTGGAGAGAAGGCTAAGGAGTTTGATAACTTAGATTTTAAACTTTGGTATTCAGATAAGAGTCGCACTAAAAGTGGTGTAGGTGTAATTATAGATAAGAGTTTGAAAGATAATGATATAAAAATTAATAGAATTGGAGATAAAATTATAGCCCTTAAGATTGTTGTTGATACTAAATTTTTAATATTGTAAGTGCTTATGCTCTTCAAGTATGGTTAGATATATGTTCTAAAGATAAATTTTGGAATGATCTAAAAGATTTAATACAAATGATACCTCTTGAATCAAGAATTTTTATTGGAGGAGATTTAAATGGACACGTCAGTATAGTGTTAGAAGATTTTAGAAATATTCATGGTGGCTATGATTTTGGAATGTTTAGTGAAGCAGATAGAGTCATATTATATTTTGCTTTAGCGTATGATTTTATCAGTAGAATTCAAGTTGGTTGGTTATAGTGGAGGAATATTTCAGGCTTATTGTGTGATAGAAATTATCGCTTAGACTGAAAGGAAAATTTTGTAAGATGGTGGTGAGACCTAGAATGCTTTATGGGGCTAAATGTTGGCCTTTAAAAGAGGGGCGTACGCAGAGCTGCGTACGTCTGTAACCTGCAAACAAGTTACAGGGAGGATTTTGGGAGGTTATAACCGCGTTAACCCCTATAACCTTCCTGTAACCTACCTGTATATGAAAACAGAAGCGCGGAACTTACATGTAGGTTATAGGGGGTATAACACGGTTATAACTTCTCAAAATCCTCTATGTAACATGTTTGCAGGTTATAGACGTACGCAGCTCTGCGTACGTCTTATGTACGCAAATTTTTAAAGAGAAGCATACAACTAAGTATTGCCAAGCTGAGAATGATTAGGTGTATGAATGGCTTTACACTTAGAGACAAAATGCAAAATGAATATATCTGTGATAGGGTTGGTGTAGCTCTAGTGACAGATAAAATTAGATAGAATCGTCTTAGATGGTTTGGTCACATTAAACGTCAACCATCTGATGATCCGATTAGAATAATATATATTTTAGATTCAACTTATGTTAAGAAAGACAAAGGTAGACCTAGGATGACTTGGGCATATTGTGTAAAAAATAATTAATATATTAGAATTAAATGAAAATATGACACTAATAGGACATAATGGAGAAAAAGAATTCATGTAGCCGACCTCACTTAGTGGGATAAAAGTTTCATTATTATTGTTATTATTCTATGGTTTTGTTATTTTTAATACTTTATTTAAGAAAGGAGATGTGCATAGTATTACTTATAAGAATGGATCTAATAAAACACATTTTTTTCTTCTAAGAATAAGAGATCGTCAAGATTGTAAAGATTAAGGTCATTCCAAGTGAATATTTAAATACTCAACATCGATTATTATTTTTAGATTATAAGATGAAGAGATGTAAAATAAAGAATATTAGGAATCATTGTCGTGAAATTATACGAGGGCACCTAAAAAACAGATAAAATTATTTTTGAGTAAACTTCAAGATTTCAAGATTTGAGTTCATAATGAAACAAATTCTATAGGAGATAAAGTAATAAATATTATTAAACAAGTGACAAAATATGTACTTAGAGAATTAAAAGAAAATTTTTTTATACATAAAAATAGTTGATAGTGAAATAATAATATGCAAGAAAAGAAAAAATATAAGATATTATGTTATAAAAATTGGTGTAATGTAAAAGCTTAAAAAACTAAGAAAAATATAAAATGACCTGTAGAGAGTCTAAGAGAATAATATGTGATGCTAAAAATTCTATTTTTAGTGATTTCTAAAATATATTAGATACCAAAGAGAGTAAAAAATATATGTATAAACTAGCAAAACAAAGAGAAAAGAAAAGTTAAGATTTAACTCATATAAAATGTATTAAAGATAAAAATCAAAAAATATTTTTCTTAGAAAAAGATATTCAACATAGGTGGGTGAGTTGGTTTGATAAACTTTTTAATTAAGTTTATTATAATATGATCAACCTTAGTGATCTTAAATATCTTTAATAATAATAAAATGTTTTATTTTCCCATTGCATTAGTAAAAAAGAACTTGAAGAGGCTTTAAAAAAAATTTAGGGTGAAAAGTCTATAAGACCTGATGAAATCCCAATTGAAGTGTGAAAATATATAGGAGATTTGTAGTTTCTTGGCTTATAAAACTCTTTAATATTATTTTAAAAACTAAAAAGATGCCCGAGAAGTGGAGGAAGAGTATTTTGGTCTCCATTTTTAAGAATAAAAGGGATGCTCAAGAGTGCAAATTATAGAGGAATTAAGTTGATCTGTTATACTTTAAAATTATGAGAGAGGGTAATTGAACATAGGTTAAGAAGTATTACAAAGATTTCTCATAATCATTTTGGATATATGTCGGGCAGCCCTACTATGGAAGCCATGCATATATTGAGAGGTTTGATGGAGAAGTTTAGAGACAATAAGGAGGATCTACATATGATTTTTATTGATTTAAAAAAACTTACGATATGGCTCCAAGAGATATCCTTTGGAGAGTTCTAGAGAAGAAAGGTGTTGATATGACTTATATTCAAGTTATTAAAGTTCCTA
Source organism: Phalaenopsis hybrid cultivar (assembly GCA_002079205.1). Taxonomy (NCBI): domain Eukaryota; kingdom Viridiplantae; phylum Streptophyta; class Magnoliopsida; order Asparagales; family Orchidaceae; genus Phalaenopsis; species Phalaenopsis hybrid cultivar. Next base: position 609,607 of record JXCR01047499.1, on the reverse strand, counting down.
TTTCAATTGTTGTGTTCGAACAAAAGAAGGATTGAACAAATATTTCCCTATTTCAATTGGATTACATCAGGGATCCGCTTTAAGCCCATATCGTTTTGATTTAGTTATCGTTGCTCTTATTGGACATTTACTGGAGGATGTACCTTGGTGTATGCTTTCCCTTGATGATATCCTTCTGGTGGATAAGGCTAGAGAGAAAGCTCTAGAAAAACTTGAATTATGGAGGTCTACATTGGAGTCCTAAAACTGAATACATGGAATGTAATTTTAGTAGTAGTAGCTCTACTGACAGAGTTGTAATTGTGCTCTTGAGATTTCTCGGGTCTATTGTTCAAAGTGATGGTGATATTGATGGGGATGTTATTAGTAGAATTCAAGTTTGTTGGTTGAAGTGGAGGAATGCTTCGGGCCTATTGTGTGATAGAAAATTACCACTTAAACTGAAAGTAAATTTTTATAAGATGATGGTGTGACCTGCAATGCTCTATAGCGCTGAATGTTGGCCTTTGAAAGAGAAGCATAAAACTAAGTTAAGTGTTGCCGAGATGAGATTGCTTAGGTGGATGAGTGGCTTTACACTTTGAGACAAAATGTGAAATGAATATCTCTGTGACAGGGTCTGTGTAGCTCAAGTGGTGGACAAAATTAGAGAGAGATGTCTTAGATAGTTTGGTCATATTAAACGTCGACATTCTGATGATCAGATTATAAGAATAGATATTTTAGATTCAACTTATATTAAGAAAGAACGAGGTAGACCTAGAAAGACTTAGGCATATTGTATAAAAAAATGATCTTAATTTTTTAGAATTAAATGAAAATATAACACTCAATAGCACCCAATGGAGAAAAACGATTCATGTAGCCGACTGCACTTAGTGGGATAAATGTTTGTTATTGTTGTTGTTTAATATAATGCTAAAGCTACTCTAAATGAACCATGAGTTAGTAACATAAGCTCTAGAGGTTTATTTTCTCCTTTGAGTTCTTTTCTTTTTGTCAATCCTCAAACTTGCACCTTTTTATTGACAATTATAGGTTGACTTTACCTCGATCTAACACTATGGGAGATGCTAAATTATAAACCTTACGAGTTTTAAAATTATTAACTTTCGGAACTCTTACAATAATCATATACCCAAACCAAATAGTCTTAAACTACAATTTATAATGTTATAATCAGATTTTTTTGAGTGTACTCCTTGAAACATTAATGACACTAACTGTTATTCATAGTCTTTGTAACTATTGCAATGTTGATTAAAGTTTTACATTTTCATCACTCATAAACAACATAGTATATCTCTTTTTTGGCTTTCTTTAACATGCAGCCTCCTAAGTTCTGTTTTTATGATGCAACGAAACCAATATATACATCGCGAAGAAATTTACCTCCAACAACAGTTGACAATAGCAAGGTAAGTACTTTGTTTATGTTGTGTGATTAAAACATGCATATCATATGCTACTCTTTATGTCAGTATTATTTTTCCAAAGTAAGCATATGAGTTCAAATTAAGTTTTTTTATTGGATATTTTTAAAGTACCCTCATACTTGTTATTTTATTATTCTATATTTTCTATGTCAACATCTGACAATTTTTCTCCAGCTACATGATTTCACTTGCTCTCTTGACCTATTGATTATGGTCAAGTAACATACAGACCATCCCCCTATGTGCCTCAAAGAGAATATCAAATCAAAACTTAAAATGTCTTTTTAGCATCTTTGGCATCCTCTCTTCTTATTGACTTTGAGATGGTTGCCTCTCTGTTGTGTTACTCTTTGATCATGCTTCTAGGTGCTTGGGCTTTTGGTTTGCCTTCAACAAAAAGGTGTATGTGTTATTCTCATGTTACCAGAAAACACTACCATTTCATGGATGTGATATTTTTTGAAAATCAATCCTTCTACCATGTTCAATAGGAGAGTGCAAATGAATATCAATTTTGGGATGCACTTGATGACACCTATACGGCCTCACCACTTACTCCACCTGCCCTCCTATCCTGGTTGAGAATGTCCAACCAACCCAACCTGACATCCATAATTTAAGTGTGTACACATGGAGGAAGAAAAACTTTGAGCAGGTGGAAGACAACTTACAAGGATGGAATTGCTCAAACCAAAACTTGAGTTTGTATTCACCTGAAATTTTGGGTCAGGAGGAGCCTAGTACTCATGAGTTATTTCCTTGTCTGATGCTGGTAACAAAGAAAGAGTGTTTGTAGCTTATAGGACGATATCCTCATCCTACAAAGCTTTTGTTTCTAACCTTATAGTGTGTAGATTTCTAAATCCATTCATGAAGCTCTTGAAAATTCAGAATAAAAGAAAGCAATTGAAGGGGAGATTCAAGCATTGAAGCGTAATGGCACATGGATTCAGACTAAACTCCTTCAGGTTAAAAAGCCAATTAGATTCAAATGGATGTTCAACATCAAATACAAAATTGATGGGGTATTGAGATTCAAATTCTGACTTGTTACAAAAGATTTCGCTCAGGCCAATGGGATTGCCTATTATGAGTCATTCACAACAATTGTCAAACTAACATTATCAGAGTTTTCCTTTCAGTAGCAGTTAATAAGGAATTGGAACTGCATCAACTTGACATAAAAATGTCTTCCTGAACGAGGATTTGGAAGAAGTATATATTTAGATACCCCCATGGTTTGAGAATGATTCCAAAAAATACTTAGTATGCAAACTTAGGAAGTCTCTTTATGAGCTTAAACAATCACTAAGAACATGGTTTGAAATGGGTTTTGCTAAAACTATGAGATCTAATGGATATTCTCCAAGGTCAACCTGATCATACCCTGTTCATAAAATACACTTGGAGAGATAAGATTGTTGCACTGATAATATATGTGAATGATATGATTCTTACTGTTAAAGATGAAAGGAGATTTTCAACATCAAAGAAGTGCTAGCCATTGAGTTTGAAATCAATGACCTAGAGTTATGAGATATTTTCTGGGTATGGAGATAGCAAGGTCCAAGAAAGGTATCATTGTATCACAGATGAAACATATCTTATATCTACTGAAGAACATAATGATGATTGGATGCAAGCATGTTGATACTCCAATATATCCCAACAAGAAGTTTATAATAGAGGAGAAGAATGTGCATCTTTGGATAAAAGGAGATATCAAAGATTGGTAGAAAGACTCATCTACCTATCACATACGAGGCTAGATATTTTATATTTTGTCAGCATTGTGAGTCAACACATGAACAACCCAAATGAATAGTATTTGGAAATGGTGTACAAGATTCTCAGATTTCTTAAGAAAACACCTGATGTGTATCTTTGGATAAAGGGAGATATCAAAGATTGATAAAAAGACTCTTCTATCTGTCACGTACGAGGCTAGACATTTAATATTTTGTCAGCATTGTAAGCCAACACATGAATAATTCAAATTAATAGCATTTGGAAATGGTGTACAAGATTCTTAAGTTTCTCAAGAGGACACCTGGTTAGGGATTAATTTTTGAGAAAATCAGAAACAGAGAAGTAGACGTCGATACTAATGCAAGTTGGGTTGGGGAACTCACTAACAGAAGATCCACCACAGGTTATTACTCCTATGTATGGAGAAATCTGATTACATGGAGTTGTAAGAGGAAAATTGTTGTTTCTGGAAACAATGTTGAAGTAGAGTATACAACACTCGCTTTAAGAGTATCTGGATTTATAAATAATTAAAGGAATTAGGGTGCGCCTCTGATAAGCCTATACAAATGTTTTGTGACATTCAAGCAACCATCGATATTGCGTATAATCCAGTGCATCATGACATGACCAAACATATTGAAATTGATGGACAGTTTATTTCTGAAAATGTTAATGATGGAGTTATACAACTAAGCTACATCCTGAGGCACCAACAAATTGTTAATGTTTTCACCAAAGTTCTTCCTTTAAGCGCGTTCTTAGAACTTGGCCTCTACAACATCTACGACCCAGGTTAAGGGAGAGTGTGGAAAGCTAAGAAGTTCAATTCTTCCATGATGGGCCTTCCGGCTGCTTCACAAAATTATGGAAAGATTTGATTGGGGATATCTTTGGAAATACCTTTGCTAGTTTTATTTTCTTTCTAATTTAGACTAGATATATTTGGTAAGTTTGTGAATTAGGAGGGATTGCTTTCTTTATATACATGTACCCTACATGTGAATATTTTAAAAAAGTATTTTATTTTGGTAATAACCAATAAAATTATATATATACACACATAAATGTTGATAATTGAATGTGAGCCCCTCTTCAGTTGTAACTTAAAGACTCGTATTCCTTTCGACACAATCGAACAAAACTGACGAGAGAACACGGGAGGGATCCAAAGAGAAGAGACTGTCGTGCCCTAGCCAAGGAGAAATCGAAGAAGAGGAAGGAAAGGGCAGCAGGTGGCTCATGTACAGTGTCGTTTGACTGCAATATAGGAATTGGAAGAAGGAATTGAGAAATTTCAGCCTGAGGAAGAACATATCGAGAGAGATTCTGGTGCGGTTGCTCGCATGAGGAGTCGACATCACTATTGGTTGTGAGTCTGTCTAAGATTGACAAGCCGACATCGCAAACGTGAAGAGAAGACGCAGGACGAGCACGCAACACCACTTGCTGGAGGAAGAACCGAGCGGCTTGTGCAAGGAAGAAGTCACATACTTGTAGAGCGAGGAGATCGATGCCCTAACATGACAATGCCTCTATACTCAAAGGAAGAAAAAGGAGAAGACTCGGTGTGCTCACAGGAGAGGTCAATGGGCTTGTGCTTGCAAGAATGAGGGAGCTCGCACAAGAGTTAGGGCGACCGAGAGTTTATTAAGCTAAGAGTATAACTATGATGATTTTTTACAAACTATCTATAAAAAATTTTATGTAAGGGCATATGGCCCTTTCAAAATACTTACAAAATCCATCCAACATATGTTTTAGATTGTAGCAAAATAAGTAAATGGAATTAATGTGGGGTCCTAAGAAGAAAATTAGTGAACAAATAGTCGTTGAGGCTAGAGCTTTTACAAGGGTAGTTGTACAAATTAGAACTAAAATCATATGTAACACTCATTAAGAATAATTGAAGAAAATCGATTCATAAAATCAATCCCAAATATACGGGGTAATGGTATACACAAGTCATTTTTAAATTTTTTTTATTGTATTTCCTGAATATTCTTCCAAAATTCTATAAGATAATTTGCTCTATTCAAGCTAGAGATTATCTTATAGGTTTTGATATCACTGGAATTTTGTTATTTGGGTGATCAAATCATTAAAAGGAGTGAATGTTTTAGATATCTGCGGTCTCTTGTTTAAAGTGATGGTGATACAGACGGGGTTGTTATTAGTTGAATTCAAGTTGGATGATTGAAGTGGAGGAATGCATCAGACATATTGTGTGATAAAAAAAAGTATCGCTTAGAATTGAAAGAAAAATTTTATAAGATGGTTGTGAGACTTGCAATGCTTTATGACACATAATATTGGCCTATAAAAGAGTAGCATGAAACTAATCTAAGTGTTTTTGAGATGAGAATGCTAGGTGGATGAGTGGCTTTACACTTGGAGAAAATGTGAAACGAATATATCCATGAAAGGGTTGGTGTAGCTCCCGTGGCAAACAAGATTAGAGAGTCGTCTTATATGGTTTGGTCACAATAAACGTCGATCATATGATGCTCTGTTTAGGAGAGTAGATGTTTTAGATTTGACTTATGTTAAGAAAGGCAGAGGTAGACCTAAAAATACTCGGGAATGTTGAATAAAAAATGGTCTTAATTTACTAGAATTAAATGAAATACGACGCTAAATTGGACACAATGGAGAAAATATGTTTGTGTAACCGACCCCATTTAGTGAGATAAATGCTTCTTTTAGTTGTTGTTGTTGTTGTTGTTGTTGTTGTGTGTTTCCAAAACATGTTTTTATTTCTATCTCATACTCTTTTCTCCCTGATAGTTAAGATATTGTTTAATTCTTTTTCTCGTCTTAACCTGATGAACAGAATACATGTTTTTCAGATTGTTGATTCTATTGTATCCCATGGAAGTTTCTTGAGCAATTGCTTGATAGAACACAGTGTGGTCGGTATCCGATCCAGGATAAACAGTAATGTTCACTTGAAGGTAAGAATTATAATGAAGAAAAATTGGATTATGATAATTATTTTTTTATCACGGTCAAGTCTCAAAGTCATCATATTTATTTCGAGATGAATGTTGCAATATAATTTTTAACGTTTGTTTATGTTACTCATTTCAAAGCAAGTCTAACGGACTTGAGATTTATAATGATCAAATTTTGATGAGTATATATTGACCCAAAAAAATTTCATTCTAATGATAACTATATATTCAAGGAAGCCATACATTCATACCGCGTAGTTCCTATGTATTTACATATCTAACACCTAAACTTCAATTTTTACATATACTACCCATGCATGAAAAAGTGTAATTCAATTCTAAAAGTTGAAAGAGTGGTATTTTTTATATAATACGAAAGATTGGGTGATATTAATATACAAAAGCAAAGTTTAGGTGGTTGTTATGTAAGGAATTGGGTAGTATGAATGTAAATGTCTCTACTAATATTTTATATCTTGTGTACCTTATATATATGCCCCATTATCTATGCATGAACAAGGAGTATTTCACTCCTTAAAAGTTAAAATGACTGTACTTTTGATGTAATATGAAAGATTTTAGTGGTATAAATGTAAACAAGTAAAAGTTTAGAGGTTAGATATGTAAGGAATTGTGCGGTATGTATGTATGCCCCAAAATTTAAAGGATCGACTCTCTACTTTTATCTTCCATTTTTTGTACTTTAAAACCTTTGGGGCATTATTTATGCAGAATACCGTTATGCTCGGCGCCGATTTCTATGAAACTGAAGCAGAAATAGCAGCATTGCTTGTTGAAGGAAGAGTTCCTATTGGAATAGGAGAGAACACTAAGATCAAGTGAGAACTATTAAATTCCTAAACATACTCTTAACCATATACTTTTAAGCACAACATCAAAGGCTTGTTTGTTTGTGCTGATAATTTGCAGGGATTGCATCATAGATAAAAATGCAAGAATCGGAAAGAATGTGATGATTTCAAACTCCGAGGTATGACTTCTCTTCGCCGGTAAAATTGCATTTTGGAACGACTTAACCAAAATTTTTTTTTTAGAAGATTTACATACATATGACTAAATTTATATGTATTTACATATCTAACATCTAAACTTCATTTCTTACATATGTCACCTTATCTGTGCATGAAAAGGTATATTCCACTTTTTAAAAATTAAAATGTTGGTATTTTTGATGTGATATGAAATATTTAGGTGGAATAAATGTAAAAGCTAAGTTTAGAAGTTAGATTTTTAAATACAAATAAATTGGTTGGTATTTATGTAAATGCCCCACCCCAATTTTTTATTAGGATGGGCTCTAAACTCATTAGATTAGCAATGTAAGGGTGTAACTGAGCCAAACTAACTCATGAGTTGGCTCGGGCTCGGCTTGATAAGTGGCTCCTGAGTTAAGCTAGTCAAACTCAAGCCAACCCTGACTCAAACTCACTCGTTTAAAAAATAGATTAATATAAAATATTCTCAAAATGTATTAAATTTCAATACTGCATTTTTAAATTATTAAATAAAATTTTATATTTTATCTCAATTAATTTCTCATCTTTTATCTCTTAATTGCTCATTATATTTGTCAATTTATTATAACACCAGCTGACTAGCTTGAATCAATTTTGATTTTCATCTTTCATAATAAACAAGCCAACTCGAACTCTTAGAATTAAAAGCTTGCGTTCGAGCTTGAATTCAATTAATTAATCCTACCCAAGCTTGGGCTGAGGATGGCTCCAGCTCGACTCGGCTCATTTAAACAAGCCGATTCAAATTCATAGAATTAAGCTCGAGCTCAACCCGAGGATGCCTCTAATGCAATGAAAAGTTTGATTAAATTTTTATATATTACACTCAAAGTAAATTTAATGATAATGACATTCTTCCTTTGTTGCAGGGCGTGCAAGAAGCAGACAGGACTGCTGAAGGGTTCTATATTCGCTCAGGTATTACAGTCATACTTAAGAACTCAACAATACCCGATGGGTTTGTAATATGAGACTGAAATACTTACCATTTGCAAATAATTGTAAAATATTTGTGGACATAAAGGGCCATTTCATGAATAAATTTATATTGTTTGTAATGTAATTTTGTGTTTTATTCAGTATATATACATTGTTGTTTTGAGCTTTAGAAATTCTTGCTAGTGACCAATTGGGCATTTACATACATACCACCCAATTCCTATGTATTTACATTATCTAACGCCTAAATTTTATTTTTTAGATTTATACCACTCAAATCCTTCATATTGCATGAAAAGATTTCATCATGTTAAGTTTTAAAAATTGAAATGCACAGTTGCATTCATTGATAAGGTGGTATAAATGTAAATATTGAAGTTTAGGTGTTAGATGTGTAAATTAATAGGAATTGAGTGGTGTGTGTGTAAATCTTTCTATTTTGAAAGGGCATTTACATACATTCCNGGGTTTTATACATAAATCAAGTAAATAAAATTTAGTCATATAATCTTTCTTTTTCTACTATGATCTCTTCCCTTTTTAATTTATTTCAATAAGGGTCAGTATGGGGCAGCATTGCGGTGGTGTTGCTGCACTGCACTGTAGTTTTGCCCTTTTGGATAAACTGTTTTTTAACAGCCTTTTCAAAAAGTTGCCGCTGAAATCAGGGTTTTTCCAGCGGTCCTAGCTCGGTGCGGTGACAGCTTTCTAGCTGGCGGTTTGACTTTTTTAAAAAAATAAAAATTGTAATAGCCCCTGCAGCTTTTTGCAACATCAGATTATTCTACAGCAGCTTCACAACCGCTTCTTAATAAGCTGCAGCGGCCCCAAAAAGAACCTCAGCCATCCTAGAATAAGTAGGTTAATGATGACAATGAATGCATCTTGCGCTTGCTTCATGGGTCTTCCTGGGTCTGTTTCCTGCAATTCCGTTTAATTTGAACACTCACATCGGTAAATGATTATATGAATCAACTTTTTCCCTTATGGATACATCTGTTTCAACTTAAACCTTTTCTCATAAATTCTATGGCGGTTCTTTGAATCAATTTCATCTACTTCTTTCCTCCACGTATGGAGTTCAAGTTAAAAAAAAACAAAAAAAAGAGCGAACATTGTTGAACGCTAATCGTAGGAGNTAGCAGCTTTCAAAGAAATGTTTTCCCTCCAACAATTTTACAATTACTTAAATGTTTTCCTAACAACACTGTAATTGTCGGGGTCCCAAGCCTCAGAAGTAAAAAGTGGAGGGTTGCGTTAGGTAGTCGACAACCAACGCAAAATTTGTCGAAAAATCATAACTTGAATTTTTTTTATCATTGTGTAAATGCTAGGGCGTCCCCTAGAAGCGACGCGATGTATGATCTGAATACAATGAAAAGTGTTCGAAGGTCGGTGTCTGGGTGTAGTGTCAAATATGCAAGTGTTCTCACATTACAGATGAATGCGGGTAAAGAAGTTAGTCCATGAAACTAATATTAGGATAGGATCTTGAAATATATATACTCCCATGGATAAACTAATATTATAAAACTTCTTTAATATTATTTTAAAAACTAAAAAGATGCCTGAGGAGTGGAGGGAGAGTATTTTGGTCAAACTAAAAAGATGTCTGAGGAGTGGAGGAAGAGTATTTTGGTCTTCATTTTTAAGAATAAAAGGGACGCTCAAGTAGCGCAAATTATAGAGGAATTAAGTTGATGTGTCATATTTTAAAATTATGGGAGAGGGTAATTGAACATAGGTTAAGACGCATCACAAACAGAGTATTTTGGTTCCCATTTTTAAGAATAAAGGGGATGCACAAGAGTGTGCAAATTATAGTAGAATTAAGTTGATATGTCATACTTTAAAATTATGGGAGAGGGTAATTGAACATAGGTTAAGACGTATTACAAAGATTTCTCATAATCATTTTGGATATATGTCGGGCAGCCCTACTATGGAAGCCGTGCATATATTGAGAGGTTTGATGGAGAAGTTTAAAGAGAATAAGGAGGATCTACATATGATTTTTATTGATTTAGAAAAAGCTTACGATAAGGTTCCAAGAGATATCCT
>JXCR01047499.1:528008-550841 GCA_002079205.1 Phalaenopsis hybrid cultivar | reverse complement strand
AACATAAACTTTTCATAAATGTAATTATACCTAAAGGTAAACTATAAAACATTATCATGGTATAGAAGTCAAATATAATATTTATAATCTCTTACAACACAGAAAAGAATATTGATGAGGTAATTTAATTAAGTGAGATTGTATATCAGTGTAAACCTAAAAGGATGAAACTTAATATTTTTTAAATCTTTAAAATAAAACTAAAATATTGGTCTAATATGAATGGTGGGGGTCATTTAATATTTGTAAACTCTTATAATACATAAATTACAGATGCAGTTATGAACCAATGAAGTAAAATTCTATATAACTTTACAATTCGAAGTGTAAAGTAAAGCATGTTTACAGCTGTGGTGCAGTAATTTAATAAAGCAAATATCAGAGACATTAAGGTTCCCAACAACATAGCCGCAGCCAAGAACTCAACAATGCTCGCTAAGGCCAATTGAACTGAAATATTATAATAATTCACGTTACAATATATATCACAATTTAATTAAGGGACTCTAAAGTAAAGCAGTTGATAGTTGGTAGCATAAGTAATTTAGAACTCCAAGATAAAGGACCTCTGGAATTCCAATATTTTTTGTTAATAGAGGTGACTCGGTCTAAAGAGAAAATCCTCATATCCTAAAAGAAGCTCATCTTAAACCTGCTAAGCGAAACTAAATCTACTGACACGCCTATAAATTCCAACAAAAAGTTGAACATAAGTGATTAAGGGTCTGTTTGGGGCAGCTGCAGTTTATCCAGCTTCTGCTGATAAGCAGCTTATCCTGATAATCTACAAATGAGCAGTTGATCCGAATAAGTTGGTTGACTGTTTGGTTTATGCATTTGGAAAATAGTTGATTCTGGATAAATGACCATTCTGCCCCTGTTCTGGATAAGTTGTTTAGTTGTTTAGTATGTGTGTTTGAAAAACAGCTTATCTGTAACTTTTTGTAGATAATTTAAAAAAAAAATTTAAATTATCTGTAATGTAAATTGTAATCAATAATCTACATTTTACTCTAATTTTAAAATAATTTAATTTAAATTTAAGAAGAAAGTAAACTCAAACAGAAGAAAATGTATTTACATATCTACGACATATTTTAAACTTAGATATTCTATTATTTTTGTCATAAAATTTCATATAATACTAAAATCTATGGGCTTTGTTGTGAGAGCCAGAGTATTTAATATCTTAAACTAAAGTTTTCTGGAAATTAACTGAAGATTATAATAAAGCAAAAAGATAGAAGCTAAATTAGGAATTTTAGGCAACATATGGAGAACTAACATGAGAAAAAAAATTAACTGGGCTTAAAAAAATTATCGCCTAATCACACACACACAAATGGAGACAAAGCGAGAGATAGACAGAGAGATTCATGGAAAGAAAACACTAGAACGTAAATAGACAGAGAGATTCACATCCTTTTCCTCCCTTCCCCTCTTCTTGCTTCTCTTCTTCTGTGACACCTGCTCCGCACCTGGCGTTCACTCTTCCTCCGGCGGACCCTCCTCCTGGCCAGAGGCGGAAGACAGATCCTTGCTAGCATCGTGGTCAGGTGATGACGTAGGGTCCCAGAAAAACCCCAGCAAGCTTCGTCTCGACGAGGTGCAGAAAAGAAAACCCTAGAATGGAAAGTGGGGGAGATTCCTCCGGCTGAGTGTCGCCTGAATCCGAGCACAGAATCGAACGAGCGCGTGAGGAAGAGGAAGCGAGTGCAGGTACTTTACTTGTCTTTCGACCAAATGAAATGTGAACTGTTGGTAGAAACCCGCGATCTGCGTCTAATACAAAAGGCGGAACAACGTTTTGAGGGAGGCTTCTAAACGCTATTTCCAAACACGTCGGTGGCGTTTTCAAAAAGCCACCTGTCACAGGCAAATAGTCTCACATTGGCTAGGTGTAGGGCCGAAAAGCAGTATTTAAGTCCTGGGCTGCCCACCACCCATAAGGGCTCTTTTGGGAGGTGACAAGTGGTATCAGAGCAGATTACTGTCTGCCAGGTGTGTGGACTCTCCATGGTCCAGTGGGACCCTCGGTGGAGCCGATCCGTGACGAGGGCGTCACGTGATTGGGTGGAGGAGAATGTCACAGGCAAATAGTCCCACATTGGCTAGGTGTAGGGCCGAAAAACAGTATTTAAGTCCTGGGCTGCCCACCACCCATAAGGGCTCTTTTGGGAGGTGACACACCGCTCTATATAAGCCCTCCCAAGTAGTCTAGTTGGCAAAGGAAGCCACCAAAGATTTGTGGGCAAAATATTTTATCTATCACACACAATACTTGATATTGCATACTCACTCAGTGTATTAAACCGACACATGAATAATCCAATGAGGATTATTTGGAAGCGGTGAATAGAATCCTGAGATACTTGAAAATGACCTCTGAATATCGTTTGCTCTTCAAAAAATTTGAAAACCGCGTGATTGAGATATACGTATATCATATGCTAGTTGGGCAGAAGAGATAATTAATAGGAAAGCAACCACTAGATAATGTTCATACGCCTGCGACAATTTTGCCATATGAAAAGTAAAAAAGTAATTTGTTATCTCTCAAAGTACTGCAAAATATGAATATCGTACTCATGCACAAGGAATATGTGATAGAATGTAGATTCAAGGGTTTTTAAGGGCGATTAGGATGAGATGAAAGACAATTAATTTGTTCAATGATAGACATGTAGTTATTAATATAACCAAAATTCTATGCATCATGACAAAACAGGACACATCGGATTGACCGACACTTCATCTCAGAAAAGATTAACAAAGAAATTGCTCGCGTCAACTATATTCATAAAAGACTTCAAACAGTTGATATTTCGACCAAAGCACTACCAAGGGTCAATCATGATAAATTGAAGTCCAAGCCTAGTTTGTACAATACATACAACCCAGCTTGAACAGGAATACGGAATAGGAAGAAATTTATTTCCTTTCTTCCTGATATATTTTACTAATTGTTTTTCTTTTATTAAATATTTCATTTTTTTCTTATTTTGGAAGAATTCCTATTTAGTTTCTTTTCCTCATTATATGAAAGCCTACATCTTTGATAATTTCATTTTTGTGCATGGTTTAGTCCATGAAAATGTGTATTCCATTTTTAAAAAGTGGCAAGAGGTGCAAAATTTGAATGAGAAACAAAATAGAGATTATCAAGTTGATAAGTCATTAGGAGTGTATTAGAATTAAAAAAAAATATGCTAATATGAACCTCATCGTGATTAGCCATATCCAAAGCATTTGGGGTGTGACTTTATAGAATATCACGATTTATTTAATGAGTTCATCATTTACATTAAATAGCAAATCTTAAACTTATCAAATTATAAATTCAAACATAACGCCCAAAAAGATGCATAAGGCTTCTTTCATTGGAGTTAAGCTGCTTCAAAGTGGTCATTTAATCCGCTTCATCGAAGCTTAGTATTTAATCCTGAATATGTGATTCCTTTCATTTCAGAACACTTTTAAATCTTTCAACAAAACTTCCAAAAACACCAGCGGTCAATCTCTTGACACTGAAATAAAATGCAAGTAGGGTTCTATACTGCAGCTAGAATTCTTTAACTAAGCATGCATAAATTTTGCACTACACAAATAGTGCCGTAGCAGTGCCATGTCTAACAAGAATTTAAACCGTGAAATGTCAATAAGTTCTAAATTCTAACTACTAACATGCCCATTAGTTTTAAGAATCAAACAAAAACTAGGGTCATTTACATAAATAGCATACAATTCTTATGTATTTACATATCTCACACCTAAATTTTCATATCTACACACATAGCACTCAAATAATATAACATTAAAATAACACTCTTACCACTTTTTAAAAATCGAATACACATTTTCATGCATAGGTTTAAAGAATCAAAGCGTTATATATGTAAATATGAAAGTTTAGGTGCGAGACATGTAAATACATGAGAATTGAGTGCTGTGCATGCAAATTTCCCTAAAAACTAAGACAAACTTCTACCATTCTGCAGGAATTATACAACTAATATCATCAACGCATCTTACCTTCTGAGAACATTGATTGCATAGGTCAAGTACCATTTAAGACTGAAACTAAAAATAGAATGTGAACATGTCAAGTCATAAATTATTGGTGAAAAGATAACATCCACGCAAGGTTCTAAACTCTTAAATAGCCACGTTTTAGCCTTCATGCAAATCATGTAATTTGCAGATAATAAAAGGAAAAAACAAAATCAAGCTCCTCTAAAATCGTATCAACAAGCTAATACTCACACGAAAATAATTCCTGGCCAGATTCGCCGAAATATATGTTAGTATCCAATTAAGAAGGAAAAGAAAGTTAAATTCTAATTACTTAACATACAAATTTGTTGCCAACAGTGACACTCCATCACTAATTGCCGCAGAGAAAGGAAAATGACAAAACTAAAAAGCAGGTTGTATGGTAAAATGTAGTGGACATTTTAAAAATTACAGCACACGTTCAAAACAAAAAAAAAAAAAAAACCGTAAAGAAGGATATTAACTATTACATATTACAGATTTGTAAAATGGCATAGCTTCAAGCACAATTTATGGAACCATATTTCCTATATTATTGAAAGTAAAACTCACAGAAACTTCTTGGAATTCATCCAAATTGGACGCAACCATTTCCCATTGGTAGGAGGTATTAGGAGGTGCAGGAACAGTTTTTCCCTTGCCCTTCTTAACCTCAACCTTTCTTATTTCCCGATATAATCGGTGACCTATTATTTCATCATCCTCATACCTACAGAAAAGACAAAAAAGATACAAAAATCTCAGCAGTGACTACAAATCTGAGCATTGAGATTGAATCTATAAAAATAATCATGGAAAATTTTGACATTATCAACATATCGTAATAGTATGTTACCAGTATGAAACTCCCAGAGAATCACCACCAATACGATCTTTCCGAAACAAAGAAAGATGGACACCGTGTTTCAAAGAATTGTCAATATAATTTCTAATGTCTTCTTGCTGGAGAGCAAATTTAAACAACAATCAGTTAGTTCATCACTGTGCGCACTGTTCAAACATGAACCCTTCAAGAATATTCAAAAACAAATTCAGAAAGATCATTCAAAACAATTCATAAAATTAAATAAATATAACCTAAACTAATGGAATAACAAAGATGTATCATATCTTCGAAAAATTTATCAAAAATTACTAGGAGCATAGACAAACAAGTTGCCCCTTCTTCCATGGTCACCATGGCTGGCAAGCTTTTCAATTAAATTATTCAAGGTTACTCAGGCTGTCACAGGTAGATACTTAAGAAAAAACAGTGTAAATATATGCTAATAAAATTAGTTAAATAATACAGAACTACTAAGAGATAAACAACCATGTTTCATCATATTTTTATCCAACAAGAGTGTTATGAACTTTAGGAGTCCAAACTTTATCTCTGCAAAGGACCTATTCACTAGAAAAATTTTTGGTTTTCAAAGGTTTGAAGAGATTAGATGTTCAATCCTAGCTTGTAAAAATTCTTCTAAGCTTAGTAATATTTCAGGTTTGAACGCCGATGAACAACAGACAAAAAATTTGCTTATATTAGTTAAGTCAGTAATGCTCAATTTATCATGTTAATTTCATTGTTGCTATTTATTATTTGTTACACTAATTTGAGCAATAATTTCACCATGAAATAAGCAGCCCTATCTACATCTCTATTAATGAAAAAAAAACTAAGCTATGAGCATGATGACCATCAATGAACTAAGATTACAGCTGCATAAATTCTGTTCATCTATTAGCTAGCTCAAGGTCAATAAGTGTATATTAAGCTGCTTGAATGTGATTATTCACAATTTATTTTTATTTAAGGTGACCTTTTTATAATCTATTTTAAACAAAAAAAATTATGTGCATAAATACATCTGAATTGAAAACAAACTTTATTGATATAGTATTCAGAATAATAGCATGAGGTATTAAAATCTCAACAAACATAAAAAAAAAATCATTCATTCATGTATTCAGAATTGCAATTTGAATGACCATGAAATGACAAAAAAACAAGAAATAGTTACCTCTACACGAATGTCACATAAAGCTTTTAAAATCAACACTCGAATTGGCGGTTCAAGATTCTTGTATACCTCAACCTCAGCCCTAAACATGTTCATAACTCACCTATCAGCTTTAATTGTATTTACCATTCAAAAAAGGTTCGAGCGGTTAGTAAAAAAATACCCGTGTGATGCAGTTATTGGTATCTCCCCATCAGCTACCTACAACAATAATTAAATGTTAGCTAGTAATTTCTCGCAACAAAATCTTAAAAATCATCACTTTCTCTAAGTTTGAGCAATTAAGCCATTGGCTTCAAGCAACATACCCAATGCCACCAATCTTTTATTTTCCTGCACAAAACTGTAACCCAAGTTGACCGACCTAAAGCCACACGGATAACAGGCGGTATAGCCTGAGAATATTGACAGCAATGAGTAAGAAACCAATTTTAAAAGGATATAAGCAAACAACTAGAGGAGATAATTCAACAAAAAGCTAAACTAGGCACCATTGAAATATGGTAAATGAATCCTTAACTTCATCAACAAGAAAAATTGATACCCCAAAACCTCAAGGCTTGCATTTCCAACGCCATTCAAACCCAGCTAAAGTCCTCAGTAACCACACTCAGAGAATATGCTTTCAAATCGTAATAAATCATGATTTGTATAATTTTAGAAACCCAAACACCAATGCATATGCATATAAAATATAGGACAGTCTACCAAGCTAAACCACAAATGTGATCAACTAAATCCAAAGTTCCAATCCAAGGCAGAAGACGCTCACCTTTAGCAGCGGTATGTGAATATCATCCAATGTATTATTCGGCACCAGCAGCGCCGTCTCAAGCTCCTCTGCTGAGAACTCAACCGATATATTCAGCAGCGGTCTGAATACCTACAACAGGAAAGAGCAAAACACAAATAAAGCTAAGAAAACCTAAAAAAAACAGTGAGATCGCCAGTGGGTAGACTCTCACATTCAAAAAGTTGAGCACGGAAGCAAGCTCCCACATGGAGCGGATACCCCACCGCGGAAGCTGAGCCGACGTTGGCGGCTGCGTTAACGAAGTGATGATCCGGCTAGCCGGCTGCTGCTCCTCCTTCTCCCGACGAGTGACAACACCAACGGTGATGGAGCGGGGCTCCAGCGCCGGCAAGGGAGCCTGCAGTCGAGCTGAAGTGCGGGCGGTGCACGCCCGCGCAGGACGTGACTTCCGGGTCGGATTGTTCGCCTGAAATTGATCCTCCGACGAGGATCTGTCCGGCAACTCAGTCGCCGGAGAAACCGCCGCCGACATCACAATTACGGCGGAGGTGGTGAGGGATCACGACAGAAATCGGGATGCGCGCGAGATGAAGAAGAAATATTGAGGGGAAATCGGGACAGCAGCGAAGGGAGACAATCTGGATCGCAACCATATGACGTAGCAGAGATTAGGAGGAGAGAGAAAGAAGCGCAGAGACGGCCAGACGGGGGAGAAAATAGAGCGGAGGGTTGGGGGNGTGAGGGATCACGACAGAAATCGGGATGCGCGCGAGATGAAGAAGAAATATTGAGGGGAAATCGGGACAGCAACGAAGGGAGACAATCTGGATCGCAACCATATGACGTAGCAGAGATTAGAAGGAGAGAGAAAGAAGCACAGAGACGGCCAAACGGGGGAGAAAAGAGAGCGGAGGGTTGGGGAAGAGAGAAGCGTGAGAGGCCGAAAGGGTTCCGGGGGTGAAGGGCATTATCGGTAACATTGATGAGTAGGTTTTACATTCCTAATTTATTTAAGGGGGAATTGAAAATTTACTTTCAAGGGGGTAATTGAAAATATTACTATTTATAAAATTAATATTTTATCATATTCAATTACTTAATTTAACTCTAATGTGGAAATTCATAAAAAAATATTAATCTATTTTAATTCTATGATTTCAAATTAACCTTATTTTGATCACATTTATTTTTCTAAAAATGAAATTTCTATCGACAAAACTTTAACATAAAGAATTAGTAGCACTTCTTATGCATAAATATAAGAAAAATTTGTTAGAAATATTCATAAGGTTAGTTTACATGCATATCACACAATTCTTATATATTTACATATCTTTTATCTTAACTTTCATAATTATATGCATAGTGGAGGGCTTGGGTCTGTGGGAATGTGGGTTGGTGGTGGATCGAGTATGTGTGTGTTGGTGGCATGTAGAGGTTGTGTTGGTGGTTTTGAGTGTTGTGCTTGTTGGTTGCATGTGGAGGTTGTGTTAGTTGTTGTGGGTGGTGTACTTGTTGTTGGCTTTAAGCGTGTGTTGTGCTGGGTTTTGGTCTGTGGGTTGGTGGTGGACGTGTTAATGGTTGTGGGTGATGGGCTTGTTGGTGAATTTGAAGGCTATGTTGGTGGTTATGGGTGTGTGTGTGTGGGGTGGGGGTGTTGGGGGGTGGGGGCTATGGGCGTGNAATAATCTTTTCGTTTCTAGGGGCGTGTGCTTGGTGGGGGGTGGTGGCTATGGGTGTTATGCTTCTAGTTAGTGATACTGTCTCTTTTCTGGTTGACCTAAAATATTGTTGTTTTTCCTTCTCTGTATTAGTATCGTAATGGTAAAAAATGAAGAAGTCGCCTCATCAATAATGTGGGATAAGGAAGTCACCATAATATTTTGCAATCTCTATCTTAAAGAGATCGAGCTTGGAAATAAACCCACCTCCTACTTTTAACAAAAAAGGGTGACAAAATATTACGAAGAAGTTCAATGAAATGACCGGAAGGGACTGTGATAGGTTAAAATTTAAGACCATGTGGGATCATTTGAAAAAGACTGTAAGTTATGGAAGGGACTAAAAGGGGGATCCATAGGCTTGGGTTGGGATCTAATACTATGGATGATTCAGAGGAGTGGTGGATTGAGAAATTGGAGGTAATGAGTAAACCCCTCAAGACTAATTTTTTTCATTCTTTATCTCTCTAATCTATTTTAAGTATTAAACTTTCTTGTATGTTGCAGGCAATGTTAGCCATCAAGAAATTCAAATTAAGTGGTATTGAGTCGAACCTGGAGGTTAAGTTGGACCGTATTTTCAGTGGGGTTGTTGCGATGGGCACGCACGCCCTCACCCTAAGTGAGCATGGGTTTACAAGCATACCAGAGGACTTGGAGACCGAGCAGCTAAGTGGGTCAAGTGAAGGACCCAGCCTAAACCAAAAGGAACTGGAGTCCACATGCAAGTCAAAGCGATCAAGGGAGGAGAAAAGAAAAAAACAAGAGTCACTTTCATTATAAACACAGTAGCAAAATTGGTGGAATTGTGCACAATTCAGGCTGGTACCTCACAGGATACCTCCATAGAAGAATTTATTTGAGTTCTACAAACATATCCTGAAGTTATGTCGGATAAGTAGTTTTATCTTAAATCTTTGAAGCTGTTGGAGGACCCGACCAATAGACAGATATTCATGAAAATGCCCACCGGACTTCTGATTGACTATTTATATTTTTTATGGACAATTGATTTTTTGGAGTTATTATTTAGTGGCTTTGGTTTTTTTCTGTTTGTTTCATGGATTATTTGATTTGGATGTTTTTCTTTTCAGCAAAAATAATTAATATGATGTTGTGTAATTATTTATGCTCATTATAATTCATTTGTAGTTTTTAGATGTTCTTGTTAACAGTGTCTGATTCACACTTATTATCTGAACCTTAAACTTCTCTAGGATGGGTTCACATCGACTGATCACAGTGGTTATGGTTTTGTTGTATGAATACTACAACACCTACGTCGATTGAACTCCCTGCATGACATTGAGTTATATTGATGATAAATGGGTCGGTGAGTGATCCCGATTGTTTATATGCAACAGTATAACAATGACTTTAATTATAGTTTTCATTTATATTTCCTTACTTTGCAACAGTGCCGAAAACTTGATCCTGAAGAAAATAAGAATTTAACTTTTAAATTTAAATATATTGGGATATTACATAAGTATACGTATCGTTATTAAATAATATAAGACTTTTTGATTAAAACCTGAATATCGAACCCACAGGGAAAATGCAGAATATGCACTTTTAAACAACAACTTTCTATTCTAAAAATACAATTACTTAAACTACAAATATTTTTGTAGTATTAAAATTCAAATCTTTTTGGTATTTTTGATATTTTGACAGAATAGTAACAATTTAAAAAGATAACTTGAGCTAATGTAAAAGAAAAGTACTAACTTTGATAAATATATTTCTCCTTATCATGAATCAGTAATAAGTATAGGAATTCTGTTGTGAAAGTATGCAAATTGTGTTGTGTTAAAAAGATAACTAAAGTTTTTGTAGAAGAAAAGTACTTAATATGAAAATATCTTTCTTCTTATGTGAATCAGTAATAAGTATAGGAATTCTGTTGTGAAAGTATGCAAATTGTGTTGTGCCAAATATGTCAGTAATAAGTATAGGAATTCTGTTGTGGAAGTATGCAAATTGTGTTGTGTCAAATAAGAGGTAATAAGTATAGGAATTCTGTTGTGGAAGTATGCAAATTGTGTTGTGCCAAATAGAAGCAATTATATTCTTTACCCTTATTAGAGATGCTATAAAGAATATTGACTAATTTAAAGTTTGAATAGTTCTGAAGACCGGCTAGGCAGGGAAGATACCAACTCTCACTTTAGAGTTCCCTCGATTCCCTCCACTTGGGGGCTAACATCTCGTATAAAACCCTAAAACAATAATTCAAGTTGGGGGCTTTAACCTGTCACTTTAAAGTCCTCTAACTTTATACCCTTCAATGATTATTTTCTTAGTTATTTGCACTAAATTATATGAATTACATTCTCATTCATACAACCTCATGTGATTTTTTCCAATTGTTGACTGAGATAAAACCAGCCCGGTTCTTACATGTTCTCACATGGATTTAAATCATCACAATTACTTATCATTTTAAGGAGAAAGATAAAGAAAATTACTCAGAATTCATAGAAAAAATAAAACCACACTTTAGTTTAAAAGTAGAAATCATTGTCAAGCCAACAAAAAGTCTAGATTAAAACTGAAAATAGTTTAAAACAAAAGATAAAAATTTGTCTCAAATCCTCCACCAAACTCTTGAAGTTTCTTTGAATCTCTTCTTTTCTACAACACTCTCAAAATAATCTAAAAACAAAAAGGATAAAGTAAATTCTTGTTGTGCCTAAAAATCTCTCCAAAACTCTCTCCAAACTCAGAACTCCTCTTCTTCTAACTCTATTCAGAATTTCCAAGCACCCATCTTTAAATGTAAAAACTCCCTTCTTTTATAAATCTCAAAGAGGTGCCTTGATAACTTTTCAAAATGTGTCCAAATTCGATATATTCTCCAAAAGATGCCTCCTTTCCCAAGTCTTTTAATAATCTTTTCGTTTCTAGTGGTCATAACCACCCTCTTTAGCTAATATGTGTCTCAAATACCTCTTCAAAATTTGGCTAAATGAATAAAACAACCAAATAACTGCCTCTGGCGCTTAGGCGCGACCTTCTCTATTTCATTGACATTTAAGCGTCGGATCTGGCGCTTAGGTGCCAAAACACTTTCGCACAGTTTCAACTCTTTGCTCCAAATTTGATCCTTTTAAACTCCTTCTAGCATTTTTCACCTTTTTACTTGCACCTAAAAGAAAAACACATAAATACCTTCCATTAAAGCGTAATATCTAAAAAATAGGTATAAAAATGCGTCTAAAAACACTATATATTTTAGGTGTATCAAAATCCCCCAAACTTAAAATATTACTTGTCCTCAAGTGACACTTCAATCTTTAAAAACTAAATAAGTATGATATATATATGAGTTTCTTTAGGAGTTACTAAAATTTAGATTTATAAATTTAGTAGTCCAATTTAGACTATTTAGTAAATGAGACCAACTTAAAGTTTAGAAATTTTTAATGTTAAGAAATATGAAAACATGGGTTCCTATCTAATTCAGAAATATTGTAGATTTTCCAAATTTTGAATTTAGTTCTTTTATTATCTATACTTAAAAGTTTATATTTTAAATAATTTTACTTACTATATTATATCCCTAAGCTTAAGAGTTTCTCAAGTCTTATACTTTAAAAAGATCAAATGTGAAATCAATTTTTGATTAGGCACTAATCCTCAAGCTTCTCCCCCCTTACATTTTTTCTTTCTCTTTTCTTTTTCTTGTTCTTTTTCTTGTTCTTTTTTTTTCTTTTTCAGGCAAGGATTACTATATCTGGATAGGTCTTTAATGGTTTCGAATTCCACTTCTCATTTCCTAAAGCAAAGTCTTGATATAAGTCTTATACTAATAAATATAATAATAGTTTTGAAATTAATTTTAATAAAAGAAATTTAAGTATTAAAAATAAAAGTCTAAATTTCTAAATTTTTCAAAAACACAATTTTTCTTACTAAAGATAGTTACACTATATTAAACATTTTCTACACTAAAAACTTTTTAACAGAAATCTTTTCTTTATTACTCAAAATTTTAACTAAATTATCTTACTTATTTCCAAATCAAATTTTACTTCCTCTAATATAACTTCATATACATGATCATTTTTCTTTTCAAATCAAATTCACTTGTAGCACAATTGAGAACAAATAAAATTCAAGTTTTGAAAATATTTTTCATCCCCCCAAACTTTAATTTTTAACAAGATTAAACAGTTTAGCATTAGATATACATAAGCAGGAATGAAAATTAAAAGAACATGCTTACAAGAATTTTTATGTCCTAAGTATACAAGTATAAAACTAAAAACAAAAGTAAAATTAATTTTGTTCAAATTTATATCATTTTCATTTCAATTCAACATGTAGGGATTCAGTAGACTTCTAAGTAGTGGGTACAAATATAAAAACAAACAAACACACTAACTTTGATTTCACAGTCTCAACATAAAAACAAACACATTAACAAGATAAAAAAAATATAACATAGCTGTTTTCTGAAATTAAAGTTTAAAACTAAAGTTTGCAAGATTTTTAAACTTTTCAAAAGAAATAGAATCAAGTTTAATCCTAAACTAACTAACACAATACTAAACACACAACAACAGTTACTACCCTAGAATTTAAAACAAAAAACTAACTAAACACAACATCATAATACAACTAAACAAAAGTCCAACACACATCACATAGTCCAAATAAACACATAAATGCAAATGTAGCAAGCCCAAACTACATAGTCCATAACAAAATACAAACATACAAATAAATCTCATAGTCCTACTCCTCATTCTCAGAATCACCACTATTCTAAATATCTACAGGCTCATAATCAGGGTATCTAGGATATGGAGGAAATTGCACTCCTTGATTACCCTTAATGAGGCTCTCCAAAGATGAGTGAAATTTCTCTTCATAATCACTTCTCCTTCTATTATACCTATTAGTATGATATGAAAAACGCTATAAATTTTGAACTTTATCAGCATTAAAATTAATATTGTCCATCATCCTCTGTAATAATTGATCTTGGGTCTCAGTAGACTCACCTCTAGAAGTAGAAGCACGTGAGATAGATGGTCTAGATGTAGAAGCAACAGCCGTTTCCATTCCATAACTCCTTGAAAATCCTCCTCTCCAGCCAAAAATAAAATGTTCAGAATAAGTATTCACATTCACCTTTGTAATAGGCTTTAGAGACAACAGTACTTCCTCCCAACTATCTTATTTCACTCTAGTCTGCTCACATAAAGAAAAGATCGAGGAAGCAAATCCTAGACCTACAGTAGTAATAACAGTGGCAGAACTGATGATAGCCTGATATATCAAAGCTTCAATGTTGATGAGATTTCCTTCCTAGATACAATAATTTAACGTCACTCTCTCTATCTCTGGTAACTTCACTGAGATGATTTATTGATAGCAAAAGAGCAAAAATAAAATAGTGTCATGCCTTCGAAGGTGCACTTAACTTTAACGTGGGAAAATTGACTCTCCTCTCATTACTGATTTTCCAGAGTCCTCTTCCATCAGTCAACTAAGAAATAATCTCATCTAGCACCATCTCAGTCGGACTATAATTCGCATAAAAAACATAAAGTATTTAGTGGCAAATTGTAGAACAAATTGATTACCTCAGGTGAGAAAGGTACCAACTTTCTTTGAACCATGACTCTATCATTTCAGCTTCAGAGAGGTTTGCATAGAACTCCCCAAAAACATATATAATTGCAACAACAGAAGAACAATAGAATCGTTCCCACTGTCGGCGAACGATCAGATCTTCCACAGACCCACCTAGATTCTTAAACAACGCTCCTGGATAAGCTTTCGTGATTGCAATGCATCACTGTACCTATCTTGAGTCTTTGAACTCAAAAATTTGTTTGAATCAAAAGGGTTCTTTCTTTTACTCATCTTCATTATTGGTGTCATTCTACAATTTTATAAAATTCCAAAAATAACTTCAAAAATCAACTCTAAACTACTAAACTAAACTTCCAAAAGCATAAACTACACTTCGTATGCAATTTCTATAGATTTTTCCTCAATTTTCATCATGAATAGTAAATTTTCAAATTCTTCCAAATGTACTCAAAATATATGGTGAAAATCCAAAATTTTTGCATAGAAGTATAGCTCTTACCTTAAGAAATCCGAATCTAGCAAATTTTTCTCAATTTCACCAAGAAATCCCCACTTAATGGCTTGCCCTAGCTTCAAAAATCGCGATTTCAAGAGGTTGAAGGCGACGGGAGGTTGAAAAATGGCATTTTTCATGTTAAATTTTCACTTTTAACTGTTCGCGAACTAGTTTTCGCGAACCGGTGCTTAAGCGCGGATAAGTGGCGCTTAGGTGCCTGCCTCTCGAGTTACCTCACGCTTAAGCACAATATGTTTTGCTTAGCCGCCAGTGCACGATTTTTGAGATTTTTAAATTTAAGTAAAATGCATTATTTGCCTAAGTATACCAACCCTAAATGGTCTCATAGCATTTAAACGACTATTTTCAACTCCTTTAACTCTCCTCTCTCTCAAAATTCTTTGTATAAATCAATTTAATTTGAGGCTAAAAATAACACAAATTTTCACACAAACAAATGTATATATTCATTCACAAACAATTACAAGTACATATAACACTTAATTCTCACTCCAAATAGTCATGGATGAGAAAAATTCCTAAGTACAAACACTTAACAAACATATAAAATTAAACTCATAAAAAGTCATAAACACTTAAAATAAACACTAACACGTAAACACAACGACTCCAAACAAATAAACTCAAACATAGAACTTAATTCCACTCTCCGTTTGATGGGACAAACTCTGGTCTTTCATTAGTCTCTCCTGAGGAAATCAGAATATAAAGTTGATAAAACGGACGGTGGTGACGTGCTCTGATACTATCTTCTTCAATCCATTTCTGCTTAAGAAACATCTCCTTATCCGCTTCCTCTATATAACTAGTATGACTAAATTGCATTTTCAATTGCCATCCAATATGCTTGAGATGTGCATGAAACTTAATTACCTTGGTCTCAAGTAAAGCCATGGTTGACTCAATTTTGTTGATCTTTTCCGAAATTCCTTTGATACTAACGACTAAGAAACGGTTATACAACTCTTGTGCACTTTGACTAATGAATCTCTTCCTCGTGTTCTCTTCCTTCTTCTTCAAATCCATCTCCCATGAAGAAGTTTTCTCTAAATCTCTCTTTCTCTTAGACTTTTAGGGCTAAAAATGATCTAGGGTGAAATTCCTTCACAAAACCCTTTTCTTTATAGACCTAAACCGCTCAAATAACTTCTAGGCACATCTAGGAACTGCCTTGGCACGTTTTTACAAACTAATGGGCGGTTAAACCTTCTAGAATCTTAATTTCGCACATGGTTTTTAACTGTCGCGCTTAAGCGCCAGTGCACATTTTTGCACCAGTCAACTAAACGTCCAAATTCTCATTCTAACATGTCTAGATCACTAAATAAAGTCTTAAAATCAATACTAACACATAATAGCTCAAAAATATTACCATAATTTTTCTTAATCACACTTAATCAATATTCAAAGCAAAATATACTGATAACTATGGGTTGCCTCCTACTAAGCGCTTGGTTTAACGTTGTCAGCTCGATGTAACCAGTGCTTATTTTGGTTAAGTCAACATCATTCCTTCATTAAATTTATGTTGATCCTCTATTAAATAAGATTTCAGTCTATGACCATTCACTTTAAACACTTTACCAGTCTTAGGTCCTTTAATATCCACAACTCCGTAAGGATAAACTTTTATCACAACAAATGGGTCCATCCACCTGGACTTAAGTTTGCCTGGAAATAATCTTAATCTTGCATTATATAGCAAAACTTGGTGCCCTCGCTGAAAATTTTTAGTGAGAATCCTTTGATCATGTCACTTCTTCATCTTTTCTCGATAAATCTTAGTATTTTCATATGATTCATTCTTTATCTCTTCAATCTCATTTAATTGCAATAATCTTTTCACACCAGCATCTTTTATTCCTTATCTCTTCAAGCTCATTTAATTGTAACAATCTTTTCTCACCAGCAACTTTTAAATGATAATTGAACTCTTTAATCACCCAATATGTTTTATGCTCAAGTTCAACTGGTAAGTGACAAGCTTTTCCAAATATTAGTGAGACATTCCTATAAGAGTTCTATATGCAGTCCTATAAGCCCATAAAGCATAGTCAAGTTTGACTGACCAATCCATTTTTATTTGATTCACAAATTTTTTCATAATTATTTTAATTTTCCAATTGGATAATTTAGCCAAATCACTTGTCCGAGGATGATATATGGTAGCAATTCTATGATTTATATGATATTTCTTTAATAACTTCTCCATTATGGCATTTCTGAAATGACTTCCCCCATCAGTTATGATAACTCTCGGAATCCCAAATCTACAAAATATGTTCATTTTCAAAAACTTTGCAACACTTTGAGCATCACATCGAGGTAAAACAACAACTTATATCCATTTGGATACATAGTCCACTGCTAACAGTATATATAAATTCCCGAAAGATGGTATAAATGATCTCATGAAATCTAATCCCCAAACATCAAATATTTCAACTTCCAGCATATAATTGAGGGGCTTCTCATTTCTTCTAGAAATATTGCCTACACGTTGACATATATCACAAGTTTTGATATAAGTATTAACATCTCTAAAAATAGTAGGCCAATAGAATCCGGATTATAAACTTTTGTATGATGTTTTATCAACACCAAAATGTCCCCCAAAATGAGAATTAAGACATTTTTGAATAATCTCATAAGTTTCTTCTAATGATGCACATCTTTGAATAATTAGATCCTTTCCTTGTTTATATAAAGATGGGTCATCCAAAAAATAAGTCTTAGCTTCAGAAATAAATTTTCTCTTCTGTTGGTATGTCATTCCATAGGGTATAATATCACTAACAAGAAAGTTCACAATGTCGGCATACCACGAAACACGCCACTCATTAATATTGAACAATTTTTCATCTGAAAAATGTTCATTAATTTCTTTTTCAAAATAGAGTGGTTTTTCTAACTCAGGTCTGTACAAATGATCAGCAATTTGATTTTCAATCTCCTTTTGATCTACTACTTCAAATTCAAATTATTGCAAAAGAAGAATCCATCTTATAAGTTAAGGTTTAACATCCTTCTTTTTCATTAGGTACTTAATAGCAAAATGGTCTGTATGTACTACACAATGAGTTCCAATTAAATATGATCGAAATTTATCAAAGACATATATTATTGCTAATAACTTGTTTTTAGTAGTGGTATAGTTAATTTGAGTTTCATTAAGAGTTTTATTAGCATAGTAAATAAATTAAAAATTTTATCATATATTGTCCTAAAACAGCTCCAATAGCATAATCACTAGCATCACACATCAATTCAAAAGGTTTTCCCCCAATCGGGTGAAATTATAATTGGTGTAGTGATTAATTTTTCTTTTAA
This sequence comes from Phalaenopsis hybrid cultivar, assembly GCA_002079205.1. Classification (NCBI taxonomy): domain Eukaryota; kingdom Viridiplantae; phylum Streptophyta; class Magnoliopsida; order Asparagales; family Orchidaceae; genus Phalaenopsis; species Phalaenopsis hybrid cultivar. The sequence goes on along the minus strand of JXCR01047499.1, from coordinate 532,853 downwards.
TAACTCAAAAGTTTTAGACATACCTCATCAAAATTGAAAATTTCATCTTTCTCCAATAAATAGCATAAAGGCTTAATAATCTTTGAAAATTCTTTAATATATCACCTATAGAATCCAAGATGTCCTAAAAACTCTTAATTTCCCTTACATTTATTGGATAAGGTAAATTAGCGATCACTTGAATTTTAGCAGGATCTACTTTCATACCATTTTCTGATATTTTATGTCCTAATACAATTCCTCCTGCTACCATAAATTGCCATTTTTTTCCAATTAAGGACTAATTTTTATTTCTTCACAGCATTTCAGAACTTTTGATAAATGTTCTAAACATGAGTCAAATGAAGTTCCAAACAATGAAAAATCATCCATAAATACTTCAATCCCTTTTTCAATTAAATAAAAAAAATTATCATCATACATCTTTGAAATGTAGCAGGGGCATTACATAAACCAAATGGCATTCTTCTAAAAGCAAATATACCACACGGACTGGTAAAAGCTGTTCTCTTGATCCTCAGGAGTTATTTGTATTTGGTGATAACCAGTATATCCATCAAGAAAATAAAAGTATTTATGCTCATCTAGTTTATCCATCATTTGATCTAGAAAAGGTAGTGAAAAATGATCTTTCCTAGTGGCAAGATTTAATTTTCTATAATCAATGTATATTCGGCACCATGTGACTTGTCTAGTAGGTATTAACTCATTATATTCATTGACAGTCACAATTACTCCTCTTTTCTTAGGAACACAGTGAATTGGACTAACTCATACACTATCTGAAATAGGTAGATAATTTCAGCATCTAACCACTTTAAAATTTCTTTCTTAACAACTTCTTTCATAACAATATTCAATATCCTTTGAGGATCAGCCCTGGGTTTGTAGTTTTGTTCCATATGAATTCTATGCATGCAAATTGAATGACTGATTCCTTTAATATCAACAATTGTCCATCCAAAGGCTTTCATAAAATCTTTTAGAATTTTCATCAATATTTCTTCTCCTTCCATCGTTAACTTCGAGGAAATTATAACTAGTAAAGTAGAGGAATCTTCTAAAAAGATATACTTTAAATGATCAAGAAGTAACTTCAACTCAAGTTCTGGAGGTTTTTCGATTGATGGATAAAATGATTTATCTTTGTCTATCATATCCAAAATTTCAAAACTTTCTTGAACAAAGTTTGAATCTTCCTTAAAAAGATCTTCACATTGATCTAATTCCTCTTCTTGATCATGTTCTAAATCTTGTAATTCAGATTTTTCTTTACAAGTAGTTTTAAAATGATATTCACTCAGATATCTTATAATATCCATTCTATAACATTCATCATATTACATTTTGTAGGTTACTTCATTGATCTTGAAATGTTAAAAGTAACAGTTTGATCATTGACGCACATTGTTAATTCCCCTTTCTACACATCTATCATTGTTCTTCCTGTGGCTAGGAAAGGTCTCCCCAAAATGATAGATATCTCTTTATCTTCCTTCATACTAGCACAATGAAATTAACAGGAAAGATAAATTGATCTACTTTCACTAGGACATCTTCTATAACTCCTTTAGGGTACGTTATTACACGATCTGCTAACTGCAGAGTTACAGTAGTAGGGGTTATTTCTCTTAATCCCAACTTTTAAATATTGATAATGGCATAAGGTTAATGCTTACACCTAAATCACATAAAGCTTTCCCATAAAATCTATCTTCTATTGCACATAAAATTGTAAAGCTACCAGGATCTTTAAGCTTTTCAGGAAGCTTTTTCCGAAATATAACACTGCACTCCTCACTAAGTACAACCGTCTCATTATCTTTCAACTTTCTTTTTCTATTGAGAATATCCTTCATAAACTTTACATAGCTTAGCATTTGTTCTAAGGCTTCAGCAAATAAAATATTAATTGTAAGCTTCTTAAAAATTTTCAGAAATTTTGAAAATTGTTTATCCAACTTCTGCTGACAAAATCTCTAAGGAAATGAAGGTGGTGGTTTGTCTAAGTTAACTTTAAGTAGAGAAATAAGTCTTTCAGAATATTTTGGAGCGTCCTCTTTTGATTCTTCAATTTCTTCTCTCTCTACTTCAGTTTCTTTTTGAATTCTACCTTCCAAATCTCTTCCGCTTCTAAGTTGAACGGCTTTTACTTGCTCTTTATTCTGGTCTTTCAGATTTGTTTTAGTATTACTAGGAGGTGTTCCTTGAGATCTATTACTTAATGAATTTGTGATTTGTCCAAGTTGATTCTCAATTATTCTAATTGTAACTCCTTGATTTTGTAACTGATTTCTCATTTGAAACACCACTTCTTCTATAGACAATTTCTTCTCCTTAAGTTGTGTATTACTATTGAAACCTGAAGGATAAGTAGATCTATAATTATTATTCCCTTGGTTGTTCCAGTTTCCTAATGTATTTCCTTGATTGTTCCCCCATTGTTAATTATTACCACCCGTAATGTTATTCCAATTAAAGTTGGGATGGTTCTTCCAATCTGGGTTATAATAATTTGAATATGGGTTATTCTGCTTGTTATTTATGACATTTAAAGTTTCTAACGATGCTTGAGAATCTACCATTTAGTCTAATGAATTCTCTTCAATCATGGAAATTGGTTGAAAAAAATTCATTTCAAATTGGTCTATCATTCTTGAAATTGCAGCAACTTGATTTACTAACATAGTAAATGCATCAGATTCATGAATATTGGCTAATTTCTAATTGTAGTCATTATTCATGAATCTGATGCATTTACTATGTAGCCAATATTCATGAATATCTAACATTAAAGATCAATACTCTCCACAACTTCCATCCAAACTCTAATTCCTTATCATTTTAAGGAGAGAGATAAAAAAACTACTCAGAATTCATGGAAAAAATAAACCCACACTTTAGTTTAAAAGTAGAAATCACTGTCAAACCAACAAAAAGTCTAGATTAAAATCGAAAGTAGTTTAAAACAAAAGATAAAAATTTATCACAAATCCTCCACCAAACTCTTGAAGTTCATTTAAATCTCTTCTCTTTTACACACTCTCAAAATAAACTAAAAACAAAATGGATAAAGTAAATTTTTGTGGTGCCTGAAAATCTCTCCAAACTCCTTAGGACTCCTCTTCTTCTAAATCTTTTCAAAATTTTCAAGCACCCATCTTCAAATGTAAAAACTCCTTTCTTTCATAAATCTTTAAGAGGTGCCTTGATAACTCTTCAAAATGTGTCCAAATTCGATGTATTCTTCAAAGGATGCCTCCTTTCACAAGTCTTTTAATAATATTTTCGTTTATAGTGGTCATAACCACCCTCTTTAGCCAATAGGTTCCTCAAATACATCTTGAAAATTCAGCCAAATGAAGAAAACCGCCAAATAACTGCCTCTGGCGCTTAGGCGCGGGGCCTGTGGCGCTTAAACGCGGCCTTCTCTATTTCACCGGCGCTTAAGCGCCAGATTTGGCTCTTAGGCGCTAAAGCACTTTAGCACAATTTTCACCTCTTTGCTCCAAATTTGATCCTTTTTAACTTCTTTTAGCATTTTTCACCTTTTTACTTGTACCGAAAGAAAAACACACAAATATCTTCCATCAAAGCGAAATATCTAAAAAATAGGTATAAAAATGCGTCTAAAAACACTATATATTTTAGGTATATCAGTAAGCTACTACAAGAACACCCTACAAGGTTTAGTAACATGTTTTGTTTAACAAAACCCATTTTTTTAATATGCTCGATGAACTGCATAGCCATCATGGACTCTACGGCTCCTCAAGAATGAAACCAAGAGATATGTTAGAAATAACTCTCTACATTTTATCATAAAATGAATTAATGAGAAGAGTGATGGAGTGATTCCAACATTCATCGGAGACAATAAGCAGATATTTCTCCTTGGGTTTGAAAGCTCTGGTCAGTTTGTCGACAAAGATAATTGAGTCAGAGGATCCAAAATTGGAGATAAATCCAACAAAAATTGCAAATGACCCGCGCTATATGTTATTTTTAAGGTAATTCTTTTTAACACGTTACATTCAAACGTCAAAATGAGTTACATGACAATCACAACTTTAACTAATCTGATAGAACTGTATTGGAGCGATTGACGGAACCTCATGGATGTGCGAGTATCCACACAAGTATCCAACGCTGAAAAGGTCGCGCACATTGGATGGTATGGATCACTCATAAAATGTGATAGTCGTATGTGACTTTAATATGTATTTTACTTTTGTGATGACTGGTTGGGAAGGCAACGCGCATGATAGTTGTATTTTTGCCTATGCGATAAAAAACCAAAGACACGGCTTCCCTCACCCACCTCCAAGTTTGTTAAGCTATCTATCACATTTATTTTTTTTTCAATACCTTATTACTAATTATGGTTCTTGGGTCAGTAAATATTAATTGGTTGATTCTGAATATCTTTACAGAGGGGGTATCTAAAGTAATTTCCAGATAAAAATATCACATTCCAGATTTCAAGAGATCTAACGGTGGTCCTCGTGGCAACAAGAAAATTTTTAACAAAAGGCACTACTCCTTACGCGATGTAATTGAAAGAACATTTGGAGTGTGGAAGAAAAAATGGGTCATATTGCGTGATATGTCGAGTTACTTATTTCCAAAATAAATGCATATTGTAGCGACCATGATGGCGCTCCACAACTGCATTCGACGGAATCATTCTAGGTTGAATGTAGACTTCACCCTAGTTGACAATTATCACATGCAGGTCCCGTCAGAAAAATTTGAATTTCAAGTAGGACAATCTATATCACTGTCAGTTGGGATTTTGGGTCACTTGTTTTTTTAATAATTTAATTATATATATATATATATATA
>JXCR01047499.1:486096-512398 GCA_002079205.1 Phalaenopsis hybrid cultivar | reverse complement strand
TAATGTATCTAACAGTCTTTGCTCTTGTAGTTCATTTAATTCTGAAGATATAATAACATGTAATGTAGATGAGTCTCCCAAAAACACACACTTCAAGTGGTTATGTAATGTTTTTAACTCAAGCTGGTTTTATAATTGATGGAAATAAATTCTTATCAGCATTTTCTGTAATATCCAACATCTCAATTTTTTCTTGAACATAATCTAATTCTGTAAATGAAAGATTCTTCACAAAGAACATATACAATTGACTATTGATGCAGACGGTAGTAAACTCAACAGGAAATCCACGCACTTGAACGATTCCGTCATCAGAATAAATCACATTGGCGTATAACTCCTTCACAACATTTGCATCAGCTTTATTGGTGGTGTAACGAATGTTTTTCCACCTCCGCTCGGCAATAACTCGTTCGATTTCTCCTCCCGGACTTTCAAAAACTCGATCTTGTATGCACTTCTTTCCTTTAATTATGGAAGTAAATTTTGTTTGAGCCATCGCATTGACGAAGCGAGACTTGTTGAACTCAACTCTTCTCTTTTGACGTGGATCCATTTCAATCTAATCAAATTATAGAAAAATTCCAAAAATTACTTTAAATATGCAAATCATGGCTTCCAATGGTCTAATCAAATTATAGAAAAATTTCAAAAATTACTTCAAATATGCAAATCATGGCTTCCAATGGTAATTCAAAGAGTTCAACATTAAGATCCATGAATTTCTTCCCAAATTTTTTTCACATTCTCAAAATTTTTGGATCTCCTCAATGTGGATGAAATCCATGGAGAAAATCAAATATTTTTAGCTTGGAGTGAAGCTCTTACCTAGAGATGATCAAATTGAGTGTCAAAAAGCCTTGAATTTGCCTCCCAATCTAAGATCTCTCAAGCCCTAGGTCAAAAATATTATTTTTAGGAGGAAGGGGATGATGAATAGTGGCGGATGACCGGTCAAAATCGCGGTTAAAGGTGTTTTTCGTGATCTCTCCGTTGGCGTGGTCGATGTCGTCGTCTGCGCACTCTATTGGAATTTTAAACTTTAGTCTCGGGAAAAATCTGTTGTCTGCGGCATCGAGGGCGTCGTCGGCGGGCTCTATTGATTTTGTCCAAATTCCAGATTTTTGTGATTTCGATCAATTCCAAGCCTTAATGACATCTTTTTAATGATTATAGGCATAATTTTAAGTGATTAAATGATGTACTTAGCACATATAAACTTTCACAACACAAAACATCACAATTATATATAAATTCCAAGGGGTACAATATACGTTACATAGCACACCTAAGTTTGGTATTTTCTCAACCTCAATACATTAATTCAGCGTCGCAATCCAAGCCACAACACTCAAATTGCGGTATTTTCTCAACCTCAATACATTAATTCAGCATCGCAATCCAAACCACAACACTCAAAACGGTATTTTCTCAACCTCAATACATTAATTCAGCATCGCAATCCAAGCCACAACACTCAAAAACTGAAAACAAAACATCCTATGTTTAGTCTCAACTATACAGAGATCTAAAATCATAATTCTAAAGCAAAAGAAATACAAAGTTCAAATCAAAATACATAGATAGACATATAGGTAGTAATATAAATCTACTAATCCTTAGACTTCAACTATACAGAGATCTATAAGCATAATTCTAAGGCAAAGCAAATACAAAGTTCAAATCAATTCTATACAGAGATCTGAAAGCATAATTCTAAAGCAAAACAAATACAAAGGTCAAATCAAAATATATAGATAGAAAGTAGTAATATAAATCTACTAATCCTCAGACTCGGTACTCGATTCTCCTCTGAGATCACTCATTAATTGCACATGAATGAAGAGGTTGTAGAAGGGTCGGAACGAAAATTATTCAATGGAATCCTCTTCTATTAACTTCATCCTCCTCATCAGTCGTATCAAGCTATCTTTTAAATGTCCAGAGTGCTCAAATTGTTTCTTCATCCTCCAGTCTAAATGATCGAAGAAATCAGAGATATTATTAATTGCATTCATGACATTTTGTACCTCTTTTTCCAATTTCTTGATTCGGCGCAGGATCACCAGAGACTTATCAGGGACTAAGGATTGAACTGGTAGTGAATTCTGAGATGCTTGATCTACAATAATTGTCATGTCATTTTCATCTTCAAAAATTAGGAATCTCTCAGTTGGATCCAAAGGCTTCCAAGGTAGCAGTGCATTTTCCCAATTTTCATCGGACACTTAGAACTGACTGCAATGTGAGAAAATTGTGGAGGGGTGCCAAGCCCATAAGTTGATCCCTTAACGATCAGGCCCAAAACTAACTTCACATATATAGATCCAATGTCAATCGGCAGTCCCCTTTGGATGCAGTAATTCAAAATGGCACTTTCTTTAGAAACTTTACCGATCTTCATTATCGGTAGCAGTTTCGCAGAAATGAAAAAGTGTCAATGTTTCAAAACGGGATTTAGGAGTGTCACAGAAAAACTAACATACCCATTTTCTCTTGTTTCTCAGTCATCAATTCTTCCGATAAATATTAGTAAATCTCATTTATCTCGTTTCTCGTTGGGACGAAATTGGAATAGTGACAGACATGAACATTCTCTATCATATATAATTCGTTAATCCGTGCAGGAGTGAAAGTAATCCATCTTCCTCACACATAAACAACTCCTTGGTTGATTTCATGCAAATTCGTATAAAATTCTTTCATTACTAGAACAACCATAACGGCGATAGTGTAGCACAGCACTTCCCATCTTCGTCGCACTATCATTTCTTCAATATCCGTCGTGGGACTATTCAATCACGATTTAGGAATCCTTGTTCTTTGATTAATCGTTTCTTTGTCAGTAGCTTTTTGAAGATTCGTTGCGCTTCTGCACTAATAAATTTTTGCCAATTGAAAACTCGTATTCTGGATTATCAGAGGAATTGGACGCCATAAGAATCAAATTGGTAGAGTTTCACTTCATTTTTGGATGGAAGATATGAACTAGAAATTGAATTTTTGAGTTTAAAAAGACAATTCCCACCCAAAAAACATAAAAAACTGCCATTTGAACCCAAGTAACCGCCAATTCACCGATCTCACCTTCGGCGAGGTCTATGGTGCGTCGGCGAGTCTCTTTGTCAATTTTGTCTCAAGTCTCTAGAAAAACCCACCATCGCAGGCGTGAAGGGCACCTTTGGCAATGTCAAGGGCGTCGTCGGCGGCGTCGAGGGCGCCGTAAGCGGCGTCGAGGGCGCCGTCAACGGCGTCGAGGGCGCCGTCGACGCCCAAGTCAAAATTTGCACAGTTTCGCTCTGGTCCGAATGCGTTCCAATTTTTTCTTCATGGATCCAATTTTTATGATATTTCAATGGTAATTAAGAGTAGTAGAGCTTAATAATATCACATAGTAATGATAATTTCAAGTAAAAACTAATAAAATCATGATAAAAGTAAAGATAAATATGGGTTGCCTCCCATAAAGCGCTTGGTTTAACGTTGCCAGCCCGACCTATTTAGGTGTCATTCAGGTTGACTGATCATTGAAACCTCTTTAAAATTTGGTCTTTTACCCTCATAATATAGTTTTAATCTGTGTCGATTTACTTTAAATCTATTTCCCGTCTTCTGATCTTCAATTTCAACAGCTCCGTAAGTATAAACTTGAGTCACAGTAAATGGTCCTAACCAACGAGACTTCAATTTCCCAGGAAATAACTTCAGCCTAGTGTTGTAAAGCAGATCTTCTTGTCATGCTTCTAAGTTCTTTTGGTTAATCTTCCGATCATGCCATAACTTTAATTTCTTCTTATAAATTTTGTCTTTATCATAAGACTCATTTCTTAATTCTTCCAATTCATTTAATTGTAACAATCACTTCTTACTAGCATCTTTCAAATTATACTTGAATTCTTTAATCGCCCAATATGCTTTATGCTCCAATTATACTAGTAAGTGACAAGTCTTTCCAAAAATCAGTCTTGAAGGAGTCATTCTAATAGGAGTTTTATAAGCAGTCATGTAAGCCCATAATTCAGTATCCAATCTAGTGGACCAATCTATTCTACTAGGGTTTACAGTCTTTTCAAGTATTTGTTTAATCTCTTTATTAAAAACTTCAGCTAACCCACTGGTTTGAGGATGATAGGCAGTAGAGATTCTATGAATAATATTAAATTTTTTTGTTAATATATGAATGTACTTATTTCTAAAATGGGATCCTCCGTCAGTGATAATCATTCTAGGCATTCCGTATATAGTGAAAATATTTTTCATTAAAAATCTTAAAACACTTTTAGCATCACAACAAGTTAAAGCTTGTGCTTCAATCACTTAGAAATGTAGTCTACTGCAATTAATATATAAAAGTTTCCAAATGAAGGAATAAATTGTTCCATAAAATCTAATCCCCAAACGTCAAAGATCTCAACTTCTAACATGAAATTCAGAGGCATTTCATTTCTTCTAGATATATTGCCTACTCGTTGACATCAATCACAAGTTTTTATGTATCTATAAACATCTCTAAAGATCATAGGCTAATAAAATCAAGCTTGTAAAATTTTATAAGCAGTTTTATCAATCCCAAAATGTCCTCCAAACTCAGAATCACGATATTTCTGAATGATCAGCTTAGTTTCTTCATAAGGTACACATCTCCTCATAATAATATCCTTACATTGTTTATATAAATAAGGCTCATCTTAAACATATGCTTTTGCATAATGAATGAATTTCCTTTGTTGTTGCTATGTCAGCATAGGTTNTTCATCTAGATATATTGCCTACTCATTGACATCGATCACAAGTTTTTATGTATTTATAAACATCTCTAAAGAGAGTAGGCTAATAGAATCCAGCTTGTGAAATTTTATAAGCAGTTTTATCAATTCTAAAATGCCCTTCAAATTCAGAATCACGACATTTCCGAATGATTAGTTCATTTTCTTCATAAGGTACACATCTTCTCATAATAAGATCCCAAAAATATGCTTTTGCATCATGAATCAATTTTCTTTGATGTTACAATGTCAGCATAGGTGGCAAAATAGCACTTACAATATGATTAAAAATATCAGCATACCATGGTATTTTCCACTCATTAATATTATAGAGTTGTTCATCAAGGAAACTATCCGTAATTTTATTGTCAGTGTCGGATAATTCTTGATTTTCTAATCTTGACAAATGATCAGCAATTTGATTATCGGTTCCCCTTTTATCAATAACCACAAGATCAAATTCTTGCATCAAAAGTATCCATTTAATCAACCTTGGTTTAGCATCCTTCTTTTGCATCAGATATTTAATAGCAAAGTGATCAGTATGCACAACACATTTAGCTCCAATTAAATAAGATTTGAATTTATCTAAAGCATGCACAATTGTTATTAACTCTTTTTCAGTAACAGTATAGTTAATTTGTGCATCATTAAGAGTTTTACTAGAGTAGTATATAACTTTCAAAATCTTTTCATTTCTTTGTCCAAGAACAACTCCAATAGCATAATCACTAGCATCACACATCAATCCAAATGGTTTCTCCCAGTTAGGTGAAACTATAATAGAGGCAGTGATTTATTTTTTCCTTTAATAACTCAAAGGCATTTAAACAGCTTTAAGTAAATTCAAATTTCTTGTCCTTTTCTAAAATTTGGCATAGAGGTTTGGTAATATTTAAAAATATTCTTTAATAAAACGCATGTAAAATCCAACATGTCCAAGAAAACTCCTAACCTCTCTTACATTCGCCTGTAAAAACCAACATGTCCAAGAAAACTCCTAACTTCTCTTACATTAGTAGGAGGTGTTGTTGAATTTTTGCAGGGTCTGCTTCCATACCATCTTCCAAAATTTTATGCCCTAACATAATTCCTCCTGCAACCATAAATTGACATTTCTCCCAATTTAGAATGAAATTAGTTCATTCGCATAACTCTAAAACTTTTTCAAGATAATTTAAGCATGTGTCAAATGATGTTCCAAATACAGAGAAATCATCCATAAATACTTCCAATCCATCATCAATTAACTTATTAAATATGGACATCATACATCTCTGGAATGTTGCATGTGCATTACATAATCTGAAAGGCATTCTTCGAGAAGCAAAAGTTCCAAAAGAACTAGCAAATGTTGTCTTTTCTTGATTCTCGGGAGCAATAGGAATTTGATGGTAACCGGTATATCCATCTAAAAAACAAAAATATTTGTGCTCAGCAAGTCTATCCACTATTTGATCTAAAAAGGGTAAAGGGAAGTGATCTCATGGTGACAGTGTTTAATTTTCTATAATCAATGCAAATACGCCACCTAGTAACTTGTATGATAAGTATTAATTAATTCTTTTCTTTTATTTCAACAGTCACTCCTCCTTTCTTAGGAACACAATGAATAGGACTTATTCACGCACTATCTGAAATATGATATATAATTCTAGTGTCTAACCATTTCAAAATTTCCTTCTTAACTACTTCTTTCATCATCGGATTTAATCTTCGTTGTGGATCAACTCTTGGTTTATATTGTTCGTCTAATATAATTTTTCTTTCATCATTGGGTTTAATCTCCTTTGTGGATCTACTCTTGGTTTATATTGTTCATCTAATATCATTATCATTGGGTTTAATCTCCTTTGTGGATCAATTCTTGGTTTATATTGTTCATCCAGTATAATTCTGTACAGATTGAAGGACTGATTCCCTTAATATCAACTAAGGTCCAACCAAAAGCTTTCTTATATTTTTTCAATGTATCTAACAGTCTTTGCTCTTGCAAATCATTTAATTCTGAAGATATAATAACAGGTAATGTAGACGAGTCTCCAAAAGTCTTTGTTCTTGTAATCTGAAGATATAATAACAGGTAATGTAGATGAGTCTCCTAAAAATACATACTTCAAGTGGTTGGGCAATACTTTCATCCCAAGTTCAGGGGGTTTTATANACATCCTTCTTTTGCATCAGATATTTAATAGCAGAGTGATCAGTGTGCACAACACATTTAGTCCTAATTAAAAAAGATCTAAATTTGTCAAAAGCATACACAGTAACTAGTAACTCTTTTTCAGTGATAGTGTAGTTAATTTGAGCATCGTTAAGAGTTTTACTATCGTAGTATATAACTTTAAAATCTTATCATACCTTTGTCCAAGAACAGTTCCAATAGCATAATCACTAGCATCACACATCAGTTTGAATGGTTTATCCCAGTTAGGTGAAACTATTATAGGGCCTATGATTAACTTTTCTTTTTAATAACTCAAAGGCATTTAAACAGTTTTCAATAAACTCAAATTTCATGTCCTTTTCTAAAAGTTGGCATAGAGGTTTGGTAATTTTTGAAAAGTCTTTAATATAACGTCTCTAAAAACCAACATGTCCAAGAAAACTTCTAACCCTTCTTACATTAGTAGGAGATGTTAATTTAGATATAACTTGAATTTTTGCAAGGTCTCCTTCCATACCATTAACCAAAATTTTATGCCTAAACACAATTCCTCCTGCAACCATAAATTGACATTTCTCCCAATTTAGAACTAAATTAGCTCTTTCGTATAACTCTAAAACTTTTTCAAGATAATTTAAGCATGCATCAAATGATGTTATAGAGAAATCATCCATAAACACTTCTATTCCATCATCAAATAACTTACTAAATATAGACATCATACATCTCTAGAATATTGCAGGTGCATTACATAATCCGAAAGACATTCTTCAAAAAGCAAAAGTTCCAAAAGGACTAATTCCAATCCATCATCAATTAACTTACTAAATATAGACATCATACATCTCTGAAATGTTGCAAACATTACATAATCCGAAAGGCATTCTTCGAAAAGCAAAAGTTTCAAAAGGACTAGTAAATGTTATCTTTTCTTGATCCTCAAGAGTAATAGGAATTTAGATGTAACAAAGGACTAGTAAATGTTGTCTTTTCTTGATCCTCACGAGCAATAGGAATTTGATGGTAACTAGGTATATCCATCTAAAAAACAAAAATATTTGTGCCCAACAAGTCTATCTACTATTTGGTCTAAAAATCCATCTAAAAAACAAAAATATTTGTGCCCAGCAAGTCTATCTACTATTTGGTCTAAAAATGATAAACGGAAGTGATCTTTCCTAGTAGCCGTGTTTAATTTTCTATAATTAATACAAATACGCCACCCAGTAACTTGTCTGATACGTATTAATTCATTATTCTCTAGTGCTTCAGTAGTCACCCTTTTTTTCTTAAGAACATAATGAATTGGAGTTACTCAAGCACTGTCCGAATAGGATATATAATTCCAGTGTCCAACCATTTTAGAATTTCCTTTTTGACTACTTCTTTCATCATTTGTGGATCAACTCTTGGGTTATATTGTTCATCCAGTATAATTCTATGCATACAGATCAAAGGATTGATTCCTGTAATATCAGCTAAGGTCCAGCCAAAAGCTTTCTTAAGTCTTTTTAATGTATCCAAAAGTCTTTGCTCTTGAAAATCATTTAACTCGGAAGATATAATTAACAGGTATTGTAGATGAGTTTCTCAAAAACACATACCTCAAGTGGTTAAGTAACATTTTCAGCTCAAGTTCATGTTTTTATAATTGACGGAACTAGATTCTTATCAGCATTTCCTGTAATATCCAGAATCTCAAATCCATCCTGAACATAATATAATTCTTAATCTTTTATTTTGTCCAAAATAATTTAATCTTTGTCTTAAAAATCTTTTTTCTCTTCAAATTATTCTTTAAAATTCTCGTTCAATAGATGTTCACTAATTTCCATGCAAAAACAGTCATTATCTCTTTCAACAGTAGGGTATTTCATAGATTTCACAATATTAAAAGTCACTTCTTGATCGTTCACTCTCATAGTTAATTCTCCATTTTGAACATCTATCATAGATCTTCCAGTAGCTAAAATATGTCTCCCTAAAATTATAGGTATTTCTTTTTCTTTCTCTATATCTAAAACAATAAAATCCACAGGAAAGATAAATTTATCAACTTTTGCTAACACATCTTCTATAACTCCCCTAGGATAAGTAACTGAATGATCCACTAACTGAAGAGTTACAGAAGTAGGCGAAACTTCTCCTAATCCTAATCTTTTGAAAATTAACAGAGGCATAAGATTAATGTCAGAAGTAGGTGAGACTTCTCCTAATCCTAGTTTTTTGAAAATTCTGAAGAGTTACAGAAGTAGGTGAGACTTCTCCTAATCCTAATCTTTTGAAAATCGATAGAGACATAAGATTAATGTTGTCTCCCAAATCACATAAAGCTCTTCCATAGAATTTTTCACCGATAGCACACGGTATAGTGAAACTTCCAGGATCCCAAATCACATAAAGCTCTTCCATAGAATTTTTCACCGATAGCACACGGTATAGTGAAACTATAATCACATAAAGCTCTTCCATAAAATCTTTCACCGATAGCACACGGTATAGTGAAACTACCTGCATCTTTTAATTTTTCAGAATGCTTTTTTTGAATAATTGCACTACACTCTTCGCTAAGTGCAACAGTCTCATTACCAGTGAACTTCATTTTCTTGTTCAAAATAACTTTCATAAACTTCACATAAATTGACATTTGCTCTAAAGCTTCTACGAAAGGAATATTTACCATTAAATTTTTAAGAGATTCTATAAACTTAGAAAATTGTTTATCCTTTTTATGTTGTTTCAATCTTTGAGGAAACGGTGGTGGAGGTTTCTCCACAATAATTTTCATTGGTTTAAGTGGATATTCTAAATCTAAGTATTCATGATCCTTTTTCTTTTTTTGTATCCACTTTTCCTTTTTCAATTTCTGTTTCTTTCTGCACTCTTGTTTCCAATTTTTTTTCACTTCGTAATTGTATCGCTTTTATCTGTTCTTTTCCTTGATCTTTAGAATTTGGTTCCACAGTACTAGGAAAAGTTTCCGATGTTCGGTTACTAAGTTCAGTAGTTATATGCCCCAATTGGTTTTCAATATTCTTGATAGCAGTTCCTTAATTTTGTAACTGGTTTCCTTAATTTTGTAATTGATTTCCTTGATTCTTCAATTATTGACCCATGTTCAGTATCAGCTCTTCCATAGATAACTTCATTTCCTTAAATTGAGTGTTACTATTAAATCCTAGATGATAAGAAGGTCTATAATTAACATTTCCTTGGTTGGATGAATTTTCCAATGGGTTTACTGATGTTTGCCCATTGTTGATTTGTAGAAGAATTGTTATTCCAATTAAAATTTGGATGATTCTTCATTGCCCATTGTTGATTTGTAGAAGAATTGTTATTCCAATTAAAATTTGGATGATTCTTCCAAACTGGGTTACAATAGTTCCCCATTGTTGATTTGTAGAAGAATTGTTATTCCAATTAAAATTTGGATGATCTTCCAACTTAAGGTCTATAGTTAACATTTCCTTAGTTGGATGAATTTCCTAATGGGTTCACTGGGTTGTTCGCCATAGTTAACATTTTCTTGGTTGGATGAATTTCCTAATGGGTTCACTGGGTTGTTTGCCCATTGTTTATTAACATTTCCCTGGTTGGATGAATTTCCTAATGGGTTCACTGAGTTGTTTGCCCATTGTTGGGGTCTATAGTTAACATTTCCTTGGTTGGATGAATTTTCTAATGGGTTCATTGGGTTGTTTGCACATTGTTGATCGTAGAAGATTGTTATTCCATTAAAGTTAGGATGATTCTTCCAACCTGGGTTATAATAGTTCGAATAAGGATTGTTGGGTCGATTGTTAATAGCATTTAAAGTCTCATAAGAAGGTTGAACATCCATCATCGTAGGTGTTGGAGAATAATTCATTCCGTAATGATCTAATTTCTTTGATATTGTAGCAATCTGTGAAGCTAACATAGATATTGCATCAGAATCATGGATACTAGATACTCTTTTAGAAATTACCCTTTTAGAGGTACATTAAAAATTTTTGGTAGACATCTCTTCTATTAACGAATTAAACTCATTAAAAGGTTTTGACATTAAAGAACCACCAGCCGCAACATCTATAATCGATCAGAGAGATCCCACTAATCCATTCTAAAAAGTTCAAGTTATCAACCAATCTGGTAATGAATGATGTGGGAATTTCCTAAGAAGATCTTTAAATCTCTCCCAAGCTTCATATATCGACTCTCCATCAATCTGATAAAATGATGTTATGTCATTTCTAAGTTTTGCTATTTTGGATGGAGGGAAATATTTGTATAGAAATTTCTGTGAAAGTTTTCCCCAAGTTCTAATAGATCCAGATGCTAAAGAATTTAACCACATCTTAGCCTTATCCCTAAGTGAAAAAGGAAAAAGTCTAACAACATCATTCGAAACTCTGTCATATTTAAAGGTTGCAAAAAATTCTAAAAAACTAGCAAGGTGTAAGTTAGGATCTTCATTTGGTGTACCTCCAAATTGATTGTTTTGTACTACTTGGATAATAACAAGTTTGAGCTTAGATGAATTTTCAGCCACATTAGGATTTTGTATAGATAAGTGAATTTCATCTGCTGTAGGATTTGCATAATCTCGTAGAGGTCTATGTTGATGTTCATTTCCTATTCCTTGATTGTTCACATAGTTTTCCATTGTGTCAGGATTTCTAAGTTTTTTTCTTAATTTTTTAATTCTCCTAACAGTGCGTTCTAATTCCAAATCATAGGGTTTAAGATTTTAGGTCCTAATTTATGCATACAATTGAAATCAGTACATAGAAAAATAGTTAACTAAATATAAAAATAAGTTGTAATTCAAGTAAAAGTTTTCTAATAGTCCTAATTTCTTTGTTACTCTAATTATGATTTTTTTAAAATTTAATTTTTACTCCCCAGCAAACGGCGCCAAAAACTTGACTGCGACTTTATATATGCTTAAAAATACAAAAATTTGAAACTACTGCTAGAAGATTTAAATCCTCGACAACACAGCCAAAAACTTAACGGTTATAGATTTGATAAAGATGTGTATAAAATATTCAATAATTGCAAAGTCACACTTATCAATGCAAGTATACGTATCACTCAAGTAATACAAGGCTCTAATGGATTCCTGGATATAGATCCCTCATGGAGTAATATTAGAAGCTACAAACAAGAATTTTAAAAATTAATACTTAATCACAACAATATAGTTCAAATTGCATATTTTTCACTAATAGGCAATTGAAATAAAAATGTAATTGTAATAAACTCTTAATTAACAAATTTAACTGAATAAAGTTTCTAATGTGAAGTTCAATATATAAGAAAGCATCATTCTCCTTGTCAAGAAGTTTAAGTGAATAGATAAATTGAATTAGTTCAAATTGTATTGTGCCAAATTGGAGCATACCTATTCTTTACCCTTTGGACCAGGCATAAAGAACATTGACCAATCCTATGCTTGGTTACTAAATATGTGGCTAGGGTGGGAGGATACCGACTCTCAGTTCAAAGCTCCCATGTTCCCCTCGCCTTAGGGCTAACATCTACACTTTAGTACCCAAATGATAGGACCAAATTGAGGATTTTATTCTGTCACTCTTAAATCTCCAATTGTACGCCCGATAATTTTTATTTCCCAATTTATTTGCACCCAACTTTCATGGAATTTGACCTCCTTAAATCTTGGATGTACTCTTCACTTTAGTTGTAAAGCTCAACATATTTTAACAAATCAATTGGCCAGATTGAAAGTAAATTAAGATTGAAGTGAAAAGATCATCACAACTTCTTTAACATTCTCATGGCACAACCAATTCAAATAACCATTTCTCAAAATCTCAAGACAAGGAGAAAGATAGAAAAAACTACTCAGAAGTCATGGAGAAGATACGAAAAATCTTGGAATTTATATATAAAAGTAAAGTCATACAAATTTCAATAAGTAAATACAACTTATCTCTAATTCCTCCCCAAGAAAACTCCTTAAAGTTCCTCTGAATCTCTTCCTTTCATTACAGCACACATAATTCTCCTTCCAAGCGGCAAGGAGGAAGAAATCTCTCACTTTCCTTCCACTCTTACAATCTCTCAAAGAATTCCTTACAATACTAATCACTCTCAACACTCTAATGGGCAACACAAACAACAAAGACTCTGCGGGCACCCTGTGGATAGCACCTTTTTTGGCCTCCAAATTGTTTCTTTTAAAGTTGTAGAAGAATTTCTAGAGTTGCCCAAGCGTCCCTTCAAAAATCATCCACATTCAATGCATCTGTTAAGATAACGGACGATGGTGCTGTCGGCAGCCTTCTAGAATATTAAATTCTGGACTCTTGGGAAAAACTCGTCGGCGGCGCCCAAGATCAAATCTCCATATTTTGGTCCTTTTTGCTCCAAATTTGCTCCTTTTTGCATCTTTTTGCTCTAATGACCATAATTCAACATACCTGCAACAAAACATCAAAAATATCTTTCTTTAAAGTGCAATATCATCAAAATCAGTGTAAAATAGGTATGAAAATCTCAACATATTTTCCTTTGGTCAGTCTTTTATTTCTTTTATTTTGTAAATTTGTTTTTCTATATGAAATAAATATTTTTTCATATCCTTCTCATGAATTCTAAATAGTCTTCTTTATCCTTCTCCCTACATTAAAATATGATTTTGTGAAGAAGTAATTTTGTTTTAATGGTTTTAAATGTCAATAATTTATGATGATTTGAACTCCGACCTTAATTTTCTTTTTAAACTAGTCAATTTAAATGTTAAATATATTGAAAAACATATGTTCCGAAAGGGCTATGATTCTACAAAAAAAGGACAATACATTTGATTTCATAGGAGAGTATGTCATCCATGGAATTGGGTGCAAATAAATAGGAAAATATACTTTGTTGGATGTAGAGTTGGAGATTTTAAGGCCACATAATAAAATACCCAATTTTGTCCAGTTGGTTGGAAACTGATGCGAAACTTTTAGCCCCCAAGGGAGGGAGTAGTGGGAGCTCTTAAGTGGTAGTCGATATCCTCCTAGCCTAACCATGGAATTAGGGACCAAACTCTTGATTAGTTAATGTTCTTTATGCACTCAGAAGAGGGTAGAAAATAAGATTGTTCCATTTTGGCACAAAAAAAAATTATATATTTTTAAATGATTTTAATTATTTTACTAACCATAAATTCATCCTAAAGGGGAATGATGCTTTCTTAAATTTGAACTCTTTGTCACAAAATATTGTTTAGTCTTAGTAAATTTAACTTTGAAGTTTAAAAATTAGTTTAGTAAATTTAGTTCTTTTAGTTACATCGATGTTAGCATTCATTAAACCCATTTTAACATGTCTTTCATACTTTAATTTTTATAGTTTGAATATTGTTATTTATATTATTATCATAAGAATTTCCATCTGTTAAACTAAGACTTTATAGTAGTAAACTAGAATTAGCCTAACTGATTTCTTACCGCGCTTCTCTGTGAGATCGATACTGATGTTTTTAAGGAAAACCCTCTATTACTTGAAGCGATACGTGCACTTGCGTAGAAAGACTAGTGCGTGAACTATTTTATATACTTTATAAAATTTTGATTTTGACCACTAAATTTAAATTGGATCAAGTTTTTTGCCATATTTTTTAAAGCAAACGTTTCTGCATAAATTTTGGGACGAGTCAAGTTTTTGGCACTACTGCCGGGGATTTAAATTGACATATAACACGTAGAAAAATAATACACACTAGGGGCGCATCAAGTTTTTGGCATCGTTGCAGGGGAAGCTTTTGTAAAAACTTTTGGAGAATTTTAGTTAAACCCTATAGGACTAAGATTTGGAATTTAAAGTATTATTATATAATATATTTAATTATTATGTGTTTATTTTAAAGAAAATTAAAAATACCAAAAATACTTTTTATTTCTATCCAATTAGTTAAGTCTTTAGATTTATTTGCGTAGATCAGGAGCGCAAACCTTGAATTACACAAATGATATTTGGAGAGAACATTTGGGAGAGATTTGAAAAGACTCCTTGAATTTAGTGTAGAAATGGCGGATCAATGACATAATGAATATTCATATTTGGATTGTAATGCTAGTAGCTTTGAAGGAGTAATCCCCAAGAGAGTGGCAAATTTTCAAGAAGATAGGCTTATAATTTTAATTTCTCAAGTTGCGGATATTGAGAGAAAGTTGGATCAATACATAGAAAGATATCCTCAAGGAACCCCAATTATTAAACTAAATTAATTTGGACAATGGATTGAAACTAGCCAAGAGTTACATAATTCTCATTCCGATTATTACAATCTAGGTTGGAAATATCATTTCAATTTTAACAGGAATAATAGTTTTTGAGGAGAAGACCAGTTTTGGGAATATCGTCAACTTAATCAGACATGTAGTTGGAATTATCATGGCTATTATAATAATTAACTTTTTTTTCCTCATAATTTTGAGTTCAACCGCCAGAATGTTGAGAAGGATTTATCAGAAGAGGTTGTGATTCAAATGACGAGACAGTTAGAAAATCAAGAGGTTGCAATAAGGAATATAGAAAACCAGCTAGGGTAGATTATTGATGCAATTAACAGTTACCCCACTGATATTTTATCTAGTGACCCTGAGATAAACCATAAGGAGATGAATGATGAGCAATTTAAAATTATCAAACAAATATTTAGAAGAGAATTTGAGGATACCTTTCAAATGAACTTTGAGTTGAGAAATGAGATAAGGAGATTGAAAGACCAATGGAATTAGGAAAACTAATTTCCTCAACTAAGATAAATATAGAATGACCACCTCTACCATTTGCTCAGTACCAAGGGGAAGAATCGAAAGACAACCATGAACACCTAGAATAATTTGATCCATAACTTGAATTATCTAGAGAGAATCCAATCCAAATTTTGGGAGATCATGAAGTATCTTATAAGGATCCATTTCTTATAAATTTCAAGGATGATATTAATGTGAAAATTGAGAAAATCACTAGAATAATATTAAAGAAATATGAGGAACAAAGACATGAATTAATCTAAAAAGGAAGAGCTAAAAGAAAAATTATAATTCGAGGACTTTGTAGGAATTTCTCGATCTGGAAAAGATTGGATGATTGATCAAAGATTACTTAAATGGAATTTTGAACCAGGTGGAATCATTTATTGAGCATACAATGTTAAACAAAGCCCTTTATGGGAGGCAACTCATAGTTATGAGTGTGGTTTGATTTAGTGTGCTTTTGATTTATGATTGTTAGTGTTGTAGTGTGTTTTCTTTAGTATGGATTGAATAGTTTGAATGATGATTGGTAGATGTATGGATTGTTATTGGTTTGATTACATCTTTGTGTATCATGAGGGAAGTGATTCCTTAACTTCTTATTATGGCTAGACTTATATATTCTCTTGTAGTAGTTGGATTGACGAGTCCACTAAAATTTGGGTCTCACCCGAACTTGAGTTTACAAGAGACATTATGAATTTTAATTGTGATAGTTCCATCTAAATTTTGTTACATCTTTTCTCTAACTTTTTTTTCATTTGATAGGAGTAGCTAACCTATTTGAGGAGTAAACATGTGGATGAATGTGCACTAACCTTATAACTATTAGAGGTGCTTAATTAATAGTATAAGGTGATACCTGAGGTTGGTGCTCAGGAACAAATATATATCAGGGATAATCTTATCTTTGGGATTAAAATCTATAAAATCATTTATAAGTACCCAATATCCATGTTTAGTGATTCCATTAGAAACTAGATGTAAGTTAGTGAGATGAAATGAGTTAAGGGATGAATCGACCTCATTTATCTAGTTTGTTTGTGTTTGTGTTACAATAATATAAAGATTCTTTCCAATTTACCGAGCATGTTTTAGTTTAGACTTACTTTCTATTGCATATTGTTATGTCCTGATGAATACTTGTAAATGTTTATGATAGATAGAATTTCTGAACTGTTTTTCTTCCTACTTATATTTTCTGTATTGAATGTTATACATGTTTAAAATCAAGTTTGGGGGTAGGAAGATAAATAAATTTTAAAGTTGGTATACTTCTTTTTAGTTTAATATTATTTCAAGCATGTTTTAGGCTAGAATTACTTTCTCCTACAGTCATTATATTCTTATTATGCACGTATATGAATTTGATAAGATGTTGTAGTAGATAGAAGATTCAACTTTTACATTTTCTTCCTACTACATTTTATGGAATTAAGTGTAAAATAATTAAAAATTCAAGTTTGCGGGGAAGAAAAACTTTACTTTCAAAAAAAGAAGTAAACTAAATTTTATTTATCCTCATATAACTATATCTTTAAAATTATTTTAACATGACCGTGGATATTCGAGTTTAACTTTAAATGACTATATTTATGTTTGTAAATAATATGGTAAATTTTGGTAACAGTTTTTAATAATGAATGTCCATTCTAAAGTTAAAGATATGTAGTTCGAAATGATAAGACTATGTTTTTTCTATTTAAAGTAAAGAAAATTGTATTTTTGAAGTATTAAGAATTTTAAAGTTTCATGTAAGAATAAAAGAATGAAAATTTATGAAAAATCATAAAACTAATATGAATTTATAAAGTGAAGAAAGGTAAAGAGTTTTTACTTTAAGAAGAGGATAGTGAAGTTCAAAATTATTAATGGCTATCCAGATATAGTAATCTTCACTTAAAAAAGGAAAAGAAAAGAAAAGATTGAAAATATCATAAAAGAAAAAAAAAGGCAAAAAAAAGAAGAAATAAGAAAAAAAGAAAAATGAATGAAAAATGAGTGAGAAGCCTCAGGAGGTGCCTAATCAAATATTAGCTTCACTTGAATCAACTTAAGGAATATGTTTTTTTACATCTTCAGAACTTGTATCGGAGTATTAGTAGCATTACTAGTAAAGTTTTCCTAAAGTTATTTTTCGTATGAATGTTATAAGTAACCTTGATAAGAAAAATTGCAATTTTTCTTGAAATGAATAGAGATTCAGAAATCTTAAATTTGATTATTAAGCACTCTTAGACTTAGAGTTTGAATCTAAGTTCTAAGGATTTTTCTTAAATTTTATTATTTTATTAATTATACTAAAGTATAGAAGTATAAGTTAATCTCTATCCTAAGTCATATGTTTTTATATAGTAAAAGAGTTACTTGAGGACAAGTAACATTTAAGTTTGGGGGATTTTGATACGACTAAGAATTACCTAGATTTTCATATATATTTTATGCTCAATTTTAATTATTTTTAATGATATTACACTTTAAAGGATGGTATTTTGCATATTTTTGGTTTCAGGTACAAGAAATAGACTTTTGGAGAAAATAAAGCAAAATTGTGCAATTTGGAGTAAAGCAAGCAAGAAAGAAAATTCTGACTGGGCACATTTCGATATTTCTTTCTATGCTTAATCTATTTTACATTTATCACAAAATTTTGAATGAAATTACACTTTAAAGAAAGGTTGTTTTCATGCTTATTTTGTAGCTTTTTCTGTTAGTAGCAGAACACAATTGAAACGGGGAGAAACGGAGTCAAATGAAGCAAAATAGTGGATTTGAGGTAGGGTGGCGCATAATGCACCAAACCCGCATATGATGCCCAAAAATCTAGAGATCTGGTGCATGTTCCAAATTTTGCACCAGATGCGACAGGGATGACTTTTTGCAGATTAACGCTGTCTCAAATGAATTTTGGGTGAATTTTCAAAGGGACACTTGTTCTAGACACCCCTTGGAGTGATTCAATGCATCTAGACACTTTAGAAGGTTCCTTTATGAAGAAATATGTCTCTTGGATTCATGAAAATGTCTTCTAAATTCAAAAGAGATGGCTTTTGGATAGAATTTTGGAGGAAATTTTGAACTCTTTTTGGAGGAAGGCAGCCTTTTATAAAAAGGAGGGAATTCTTGGGCTTGAAGAGGAGTTTTGGGTGGCTTGGGTGTGAGTGTGTGTGTGTGTGGCATGAGAGAGAGAGAGAGGTAAGGGCTTGTATATTTTCTTTAAGGATTGTAAGAGGAGAGGGAAGGTGAGAGATTTCTTCTTCATTATTCTTTTAAGAGAGAATTGAGAGTGTTTGTAAGGAGATAAAGGCTTCAAAAGAACTTCTAGAGATTTACTTGGGAAGGATTATGAGATAAGTTGTGTCTTTTATTTCTTTTGTTTTGTAAATTTGTTTTTATATATGAAATCCATGTTTTGTCGTATCCTTCTCATGAATTCTGAGTAGTCCTCTTCATCCTTCTCCCTACTTTGAAATATGATTTTGTAAAGAAGTAATTTTGGTTTCAATGGTTTTAAATGTCAATATTTTGTGATGATTTGAACTCCGATCTTCATTTGCTTTTGATCTATCAAATTGAAAAGTTAAAATGTGTTGAGAAACATATGTTTTGAAACGACTATGATTTCTACAACATGGAGAGAATCACATTTGATTTCATGGGAGAGTATGTCATCCATGGAATTGGGTCAAAATAAATAGAAAAATATACTTTGTTGGATGTATAAATGAAGATTTTAAGGTGACAAATTAAAATCCCCAATTTGGTTTTGTTGGTTGGAAACTAATGCGAGATTCTTAGCCCTCAGAGGAGAGAGTAGTGGAAGCTCTAGAGTGGCAGCTGGTATCATCCCAGCCTAACCACAAAATTAGGGACTAAACTTTAGATTAGTCATTGTTCTTTATGCACTCGAAAGAGGGTAAAGAATAGGATTTCTCCTTTTTGGCATAAAAGTATTTTTATATATTTTAAAATAATTTTAACTGCTTCACTAACCATATACTCATTTTAAAAGGGAAAGATGCTTTCTTAAGTTTTAACTCTTTGTCACAAAACTTTGTTTAGTCTTACTAAATTTAACTTTAAAATTTAGAAATTAGTTTAGTAAATTTAGTTCTTTTAGTTACACTTCTGTTAGCATTTATTAAAACCATTTTAACTTGTCTTTCTTACTTTAATTTTTATAATTCTAATGTTGTGATTTATATTATTTTGATAAGAATTTCCATCTTTCTAATAAAGACTTTATAGTCGTAGACTAGAATTCACCTAAAGAATTTCTTAGCGCTTCTCTGTGAGATCGATGCTAAGGCTTCTAAAGAAAGCCATTTATTACTTGAAGTGATACGTGCACTTGCGTAGAACAAGTAGCCTTTGAACTATTTTATATATTTTATAAGATTTTGATTTTAACCACTAAATATAATTTGGGTCAAGTTCTTGGCTATTTTTTTAAAGAAAAAGTTACTGTGTAAATTTCTGGATGAGTCAAGTTTTTGGCACTGCTACTGGGGATTTAAATTGACATAAAGAAAGCAGAAAAACAACACACACTATGGGCACATCAAAGACCTAAGCAAGGCCTTTCTAGAAGATGGATTTCATTTACCAATTCCAGAGTTGACAGCCAACATTGGATCAGTAGATGAAATATTCTCTTTTATGGATGGATCATCTGCATACAATCAAACCAAAATGTCTTAAAAAGACAAACCCATTGCATCTTTCAGAACACCTATTAGAATATACTGCTATAGAGTAATGACATTTGGATTAAAAAATGCTAGTGTTACCTATCAAAGGGGCATAAAATGAAATTTTGACAAACTTATCCACATTCAAGTTGAATAGTATACAAGAAGATGATCATTTGTACGATTTGAGAATCATCTTCAAATGATTACAACAATTTAATTTTAAAATGAATCCTTTAAAGTGTGCCTTTGGTTTCACCTCAGGGAAGTTGATTCCCTCAAATATGAAGCCATTTTGAACATGCCTCCTCCAAATAATTTAACCTAAATACAATCTTTCCAAGGATAGCCAGCACACATCCAATATTTCATTTCCAATCTATCAGGTAGGTGTCAACCTCTCACTGCCTTGAGCAGAAAAGATACTAAATTTGTGTGGGATGAAAAATACCAACACGCCTTTGAAAACATCAAACAATATTGGACAACAACTCTTGTTCTGGCAGACCCTATATTAGGGAGACCTCTAACCCTCTATACTGCGGCGTTAGAAAATTCCCTCGAAGCATTACTCGCTCAACTTAATGATGAAGGTAACGAAAATGCATTGTACTACTTAAGCCATTGTTTTGCACCGGCTGAAAAAAAATATCTTGCAATTGAGAAACAATGTTTAGCTTTGATCTTCACAGTTCAAAAGTAAAGACATTATATGTCATATCATAAGGCAACTCCAATATTTGATGACATGACTAACACTTTCTGGGAGAATGGAAATTTTGGCAATGATGTTGCTTTAGTTGGACATAACATTTGTACCACTACGCACTATCAAAAGACAAATTTTAGCAAAATTTTTAGCAGCACGAACTATACTGACTGAATCTCCGCTTCATGATGATTTGTCGGATGAGCAAGTATTAGAAATAAAAAATTCTGATAGAAAAAAATGGGAATCATATTTTGACGGACCTTCATCTGCTTGGAAAGACAAAGACAACATATAATTATACCTGGCAAAGCTGGAGTAGGATTAATTCTTATTACTCCAGACAAAGCAATGATGTTGTTTTTCTATTATCTCACTAAACCGTGCACAAACAATGAAGTTGAGTATGAAGCACTTATAACCAGTTTAGAACTGAAGATAAAGATGAAAACAAATAAAATCGACATCTATGACAACTCTTAACTTATTATTAATTAAATCGCAGGAAAATACAAAACTTGTAAACTGCGACTTGAACAAAATTTCTATTACACTCTAAAATTGCTTTAAAAAATCCCAAATGTAACATTTTTTCTAATTTCAAGACGAGACAACCTCTAGCAGACGCATTAGCTAAACTAACAAAAGAGTTTGCTTGTTCAGAAGAGGAAGACGTTCCAATTTCCATAAGAGGATGGAAAGTTCTTTCCCAAGTTGACAATGACAATTTCAAAAAAATTATCAAAGAGACAATACCGACAACCGTCAATAAAGATGAGGATGATTAGCGACAACCAATTATTCAATATCTGTAAACCAAAAAATTACCTGGTAAATATATAGCATTGTCTTATGCTTTATTAAATGATGTTCTTTACTGATGATTATTTGATCATATGTGGTTAAGATGTTTAAACCTGTTCGAGGCTCGAGAAATCATTAAAGAAGTTCATTCAGGTATATGTGGTGGACTCTAATCTGGACCAAAAATGAAAATGAAAATAAAAGGAATGGGATACTATTTGTCAACGATGATGACTAACTATCTGAAAACTTCAAAGAAATGTTATCAATGTTAAGTACATGGAGTGGTCTTACATTAACTGCCAAATGTAATACACCTAAAAATTACATGTTGATCATTTGAATGTTGGAGCATGGACATAGTGGGCCCTCCATCGTCTAAAGGACATCGATTCATTTTAGCAGCTACAAATTACTTCTCCAAATAGACAGAAGCAGTACCACTTAGAGAAGTCAAAGAAGAATATGTTCTTCATTTTTTCAAATCACACATTATTTATAGTATCAGAGTCCCCTGAATGGTCATATCAGACAATGAACTAGCCTTCACAAAGACAAAAATGAACAACTTCATCCAAAAACATAAAATAGACTGGAGATCTTCAACAATTTACTACCCCAAAGCTAATGTTTTGGTCGGGGTATTTAACAAAACACTAGTCCAAATTTTTAAAAATACATTGACTAATGGCCCAAGACAATGGCATGAATGCTTGATAGAAGTTCTATAGGCCTATCATACTACATATCAAATGCCAACACGGTTAACACCGTTTTCTTTGTTATATCGTTATGAGGTTTTACTTCCACTTAAAATTTAAATTCCTTTTCTTAGGATTGCAGTTGCAAACAAAATCACTATAGAAGAAAATGCAAAATTACAACTTGAAGATCTTGAGAGTTTGGGAGGCAAATGTCTGCATGCTCAACAGAATCTTAAGCAATATCAAGCAAAAAAGGTATGGATCCACAACAAATTGGTCCTCCCTAAGACATTTTAGGTTGGGGATTTGGTCATAGTACTCCTAAAACTTATCCTCACGCATAAAAAATAAGTGAAAATTTTGAACCAATATGGAAGGGCCAGTATGTAGTTGAAAAGACATACTCGAGAGGATCTTATTTGTTTGCCGATTGTCAAGGAATAAGATTTTTACCCCTAATAACCGAGTGGTATTTGAAAAAATATTATGCAACATAAAAATAATGACTCATCTGTAAACTAAGAAAATAATAGTAAAACACATTTGAGCTTCTTTCAATGTTGTCTCTCTGATATTACCTTCTTGCTCATCAAAGAGGTGTTTATGAGGATGATTTCTTAAAACAAATTGAATAGATCCTCAAACAAAATTTCTGGACATTCACATTTACTCACCTAAAACCAGATCTAAGATGTTTACATTAACCTTTCACTTGTAGGGAAAATGTCGAACAACAGACTTATGTTGAGTTTCCGAGGTGGTGTATCTTTGGCACTTGACCAATGATGCATTGACAAAGGATCAAGAATCCATTTCGATTTTTGTTTGACACAAGTTGAATTTTTGTATAGTGGACTACTGCTATCCATTTTTAATGGAGAAGAAGCAGAGGGGAAATGACCTATGGTGGAATTCAAAACCCAACAATGGCATGTCACTAAGGAAAAAATGAAACTGACAGAACAGAAAAGAAAACTTGACACTGGAAAACTGAAATCATTGGTGATTGCTGAAACACAAGGAATTATGGAAGCATCTATTGCTGGACTCGATAAAATTACCTTAGAATTGACTCAGACCCAAAGGCAAATCTGTAACCAATGAATTAAGAGACTTGAAGAAAATGAACGACGAGACATGGATCTCATGGACAAAGATGATAAAGAATTTTGATTTCCAATTCTTGAGTATACACCTGTTGAGGTATATCTTATTCTAGGAGTTGAAAATTTGGATCCTAAAGATGAAGAAGCAATAAAAAGGATTGTCTTTGCTCTGAGTTCGTATGTATCAGTTCTCAACCTCACAACATCAGATCAACCAACTGACAGAAAAATTATTTCTGAAGAAGAGCTAAAATGCATCCAAGCTATTAAAAGACACTATTTTGAAAAATTTAAATATATTGATGGTTGTACAATAAACATACTTGAAGGTATCCAGTTGGTCACCAAAAGTTTTTGATGAATTTGAACAAGAAACTATCACTGAACATGTGATGGAAGCGTGAGATTGTGGATGAGTAGGACATCTAAAAAAAGCTCACTCCTAACCAAATTAATGGATACTTGGCAAAGGACAAGTAACTATCCAACAACAATGTTCCTATAATTGTGCTAAAGACAGAGATAGAAACATTCCAGCAATCTTACAACATGAATAAGCAGATCCAATGCCTACAGTGATTATCTAGATCATCAAACTATTGGTGGCTTGGGACAAAATGCCATCTAGATGTATTCTAGATAGCTGCATCTTCAACATATATGAAGAGGGAGACTATATTCTGCCTCATATTGATAGCCATCACTTCAAAAGAACCTTTTGTGTAGTATAATTATTGAATAGATGTTCTATCTCTTTCGGACAAGAAATACGGATAGTGGGTCAATGAAGAATTTTGTGGTTCTTATCATATTCCCCTCCCACAAGGATCAGTGTTGGTTCTATAGAGAAATGGAGCTGACATAGCCAAGCACTGCATATTAAGTGTGAGCAGACAACTAATCTCAAGGAAACTACAGAGTATGAGCCCTGACAAGCTTTCTATTGGATATCTACCCATACCATTACTTCAAGGATTGCAGCCTTTGAAACTACCATGACCCCATGAATGTCTGAGCACCAAAGTTATACTCAATGAAATTTATTTTGAAAGTATATCGGAGTGCAGGATACCATGGATAGTCTTGTAGTATCCTAGACTAATTATATGACCAAAAGCAAAATCTGGTAACTTGTACCATGTTTTGAAGATAGCCTTGACTTGATGTTTGGCCTATGATACATTGTGTATTACCGACATCTTATGTTTCACTGTATGTTACCTTTTGTGTTGAAATAAAACTCTGGTTATTCAATAAAAGATAGAATTCCCAGCTGTTGACGATGCTTTTGCAGAACCAGAAATGCAAAAATGAACATCGACATATATTTAAACTGAAAATTTCAACTCATAAAATTAAATCCCTAGTGGAAACCTAAGCACAATACATTTCTTTTTATATGACTTTCATAGAGATACCAAAAATGGGCATCTTTGAGAAGTAGTATAAGTCCTCCTTAGATGGAATAAGACATCTACTCTCTCTTAGTATTAGATGTAAGACCTTCTTAACACAGAATTATGACATTACTTTAATCTTTTCCTTGGAAAAGGATCTAAGTGTTTTCGCATTTATCTTCCAACATTTATAGTTGGCCTCTCTGAGTAGTATTATAATACCTCCTTAGATGAAATATGGCATCAAATCTCTCTCTCTTACTATTGGATGTAAGAACTTCCTGACACGGAGTTACAACATTCCTATAGTTCTTCTTTTGGGATAAGATATAAGTCTTTTAGCATTCCCTTCGAAGACTGACAAACCTACATTTTACAACTTTGAGATGTACTATAAGACCTTCTTAAAATGAATATGGCATCTACTCTCTCTCTCTCTTACTATTGGATGTAAGACATTCCCTACATGTAGTTACTGCTTTCCTATAGCTCTTCCTTTAGGATATGATATATGTTTTTTAGCTTCCTTCTCAAGACAGACATACCAACATTTGACTACTTTAAGAAGTAGTATAATATCTCCTTAGATGGAATATGACATCTACTCTCTCTCTTACTATTGGATATAAGGCCTTCCTGACACGAAATTATGGCATTCCTTTAATCTTTTCGTTGGAACAGGATATAAGTCGCATAACATCCTCTTCTAAAACTGGCATTAGATACTTTAAAAAATGGACAAATGATCTCCTTCAATGGAATATGACATTCATTCTCTCTTTTATTATGGGATATAAGGCCTTTTTGACAAAGAAATGTGGCTTCCCCATAATTTGTTTACTCCTTTCACTTCTTAATAAGTCATAAAACTTTTCTCCCTAGCAGACCTTAAAAATTGAATTATGAAATACCTGACACAGTCGTCGGCGTTATTTTGGGTTGGTTTATAGGGTTGTCCGTAAGAAGCTGTCGGTCGCTGGAATCGAAATCCCATCGCCCTCTTCGAAATGACGTTGAAGTATGAAATCAAACTGACCCCATATTTTTCATAGTTTAAAATGAAGGAGCACTGTAACTCAAATCCTGTATCTATCCCAAAGGATGAACACAAGACTTGAGGATGAGGCTCGATCAAAATAAACTAAGGA
Organism: Phalaenopsis hybrid cultivar; assembly: GCA_002079205.1. Classification (NCBI taxonomy): domain Eukaryota; kingdom Viridiplantae; phylum Streptophyta; class Magnoliopsida; order Asparagales; family Orchidaceae; genus Phalaenopsis; species Phalaenopsis hybrid cultivar. The sequence continues at coordinate 486,147 of JXCR01047499.1, read as the reverse complement.
AAGTATGATGTCCGTTTGGTCTGCGAAACCTTTGTATTTGCCGACAAGTTC
>JXCR01047499.1:461738-485981 GCA_002079205.1 Phalaenopsis hybrid cultivar | reverse complement strand
TTAGGGCTTACATTCGTGTGAAATGATCACACAAATAGCCTGGAAGATGTGAGGATTTAGGTCGTGACAAACAACAACCTCAGAATCCTAAGACGAGTTAGGGCTTATATTATATAGCAGAGCTATACAAAGGCCTAAAGATAAGATGAGGATTTATGTTGCATAAACAAGCAACCTCGAGGCCCTATGGCTTTGTTGTTTTAAGTCTAAGGAAGATTGGTTTAGCTAGGGAAGACAGATTTTTCTGTTGAAGATGGCCGTGCTGCCCACCAAGCTAGCTCCAAGCTCCTGCCACGACGAGTTTGAGTCATCTAGTGTGTCAAGTTATAAAATCAAATCAGGTGGCCCTATGGTTGAAATTATTTAAGTTTCATGAGGGCATATTAAAGTTGATTAGAGCGACACCGGTTAGGATCCTACGGTTTCGGCACCACTATTTTCTATTGGATTCACTTAGTCTAAATGAACTTATTAAACTCAACTTAATCAGTTCCATAATTTCATTTAAACCGTGGGAAGCCTTGTTAGCAACTGTAGGTTACCTCCTTCGAGGGATTCCCGATCATCCAATATAGACTGTGGGAAGCCTCGTTAGCAACCGTAGGTTACCTCCTCTGAGGGATTCTCGATCATCAGATAGAGACGTCTTAATTTAGTTGCAATTGTAGTTTTGTGTGATGTTTGTGATTAAATTTTGAGCTGTTTTATATTTAAATTTAGTTGAAGTTGTGGTTTTGTGTGATGTTTGTGATTAAATTTTAAGTTGTTTTATATTTCGAATAGTTGAAGTTGTAGTTTTGTGTGATGTTTGTGATTAAATTTTGAGTTGTTTTATATTTTTTCGTTAGCAACCGTAGGTTACCTCCTCCGAGGGATTCCTGATCATCCGATAGAGACATCTTAATTTAATGAAGTTGTAGTTTTGTGTGATGTTTGTGATTAAATTTTGAGTTGTTTTATATTTTGAATGTCGGAAGTTGTAGTTTTATGTGATGTTTGTGATTAAATTTTGAGTTGTTTTATATTTTGCATGTTCAGTTGTGGTTTTGTATGATGTTTGTGATTAAATTTTGAGTTGTTTTATATTTTGAATGTTGTAGCGTTGTAGTTTTGTGTGATGTTTGTGATTAAATTTTGAGTTGTTTTATATTTTGAATGTTGTAGAATTTTGAATGTTGTAGCGGGTTTTGTGTGATGTTTGTGATTAAATTTTGAGTTGTTTTATATTTTGAATGTTGTGGCGATTACCTTCTCCAAGGGATTCCCGATCATCCAATAGAGACATCTTAATTTAGTTGTAGCTGTTATTTTTTGTGGGTTTGTGATTAAATTTTGAGTTGTTTTATATTTTGAATGTTGTGGCGGTGAATTTTATCTTGCTTGATTTTAGTTTTGGTTTTGGGTATGTGGCTATCCTAATAGTCTTAGTTTTCATGCAAGGTGAGATCATTTTTGNTTACCACTAAGCCCTTTAAGACCTAGGTGAGTGTCTTAATTAGAGGGTTAAGTTTTAAGTGGTCATGATTCAAGATTTGGATTTTTTTTTAAAATCAAGACAGGGGTATTAAATTGATTAATTATTGACTTCAAAAGTCATACCCCTAAGTCCAGGATCATTTGATTGTATTAAATTGATTAATTATTGACTTCAAAAGTCATACCCCTAAGTCCAAGATCATTTAATTATAATATATTGATTAATTATTGACTTCAAAAGTCATACCCCTAAGTCTAGGATCATTTCATTTTAATAAGCTTCCAAATTTTAATAATTTAGAAATCTATTAATCTTAATTAAGAAAGTGCAATTGGTTTCTGCCAATTAACCCCTTTGTGCTTCAAAAATCAAGTGAATTGATTAATATTAGAGGTAACCCATTCCCCTCCTTGAACTAAGCCTAAATGTTAATTAAGGCAAAATTTCCAAAATTACACATTTGCCCCTAAGGCTCTAACACTTCATAATTTGTCAAATTCAATTCAAATGACTTTAAAATTTTTATTCTACCTTATTCATAGGTCAATTGAGACATCAGAGTAGAAGATGTGATTTTTCAAAATTTAATTTAATTTATATAATTATTTTTGTGCAAAATTGGATTTTTCAAAGAAAATTCCTAACTTGACCAAGGTAAATTATAATCCCTTGAAATTTTTACTGGAGGTATAACTAGACTAGAGAAGCCTTTGAATCAAATTTTATAATTTTTTGAATTCTCTGTGATTTATTAGAATTATTTTATGTTATGGACTATTTAATAAAAATAAAATATTTTAGGTGGTGAGAATTAAGTTTTATATTTTTGAAAAATCTCCCTAAGGTCAGAGAACTCAGAGGAGTAAATTTTTTATTTTTCTGATTTTTGCTTTATTTATTGAGATTACTTTAGTGAAAACTCATTTTTAGCCTTTTAAAAATCATTGTTAAACTTTGAAATTTTTATTTAGAGAATCAGGAAAAATATTCTAATTGTTCCTAAGTGATTAGGAAGCAATTTAGAACATATCTAGTGAAAACTCATTTTTAGCATTTAAAAATTATTTTTAAGCTTTGAAATTCAATATCTTTATCAGGGATAATATTCTAATTGTTCCTAAGTGATTAGGAAACAATTTAGAACATTTCCATGAGTTTTATTAATTTTGGTGATTTTTATGAATTTTTAATAATTTAAATATTTAAAATAGGCCAAAAATTAAGTTTTTATTTTAAATATCATTTTATTTTTAAAAAATGTCCCTGATCACAGAAAACTCAAAAAACTAAGTTTCATAATTCTTTGAGTTATATTTTGATTTTTAAAAATCATTTAAATGTTAAGAGTGGTATTTATCTTTAAAAATTAAGTTAAGTTGTCAAATGAACTCAAAATAATTTGAAATTTTTATGATGAGTTTTCTGGATCATAAATCACAGTGGAGATATAAAATCAAGTCATTTAAATGTTTATATTTTCGAAAATCAATTATCTTAGTGATTTAGTATTTGGAAAATTTAAGGATGTTTTAAATGACTTGACCCATGAAATTATTTCCAAAGGTTTCTCTAGTCATGGTAGACTTTTCAAAATTTTCTTGGGATTTAATGACCAATATACTAATTTTCATGATCATTTTAAGGAAATAATATGGAAGATGATGAAAAGTATGGATCTCTATATAGGGACCTCCTCTGACTTTGGAAAAATCAGAGAATGTTCCCCCTTACAGAGGCTACAATATGTAAAAATTTCAAGCCAAGATAATGTGTCAATATGCATTGAGAATCAAATGATTTTAGATAGTATTTAATTAATTAAAAATTTTTTATTCATCAAATGGGCTTGAAAATTATTTCACATTATTCTCCTTTGTTCACTGAGCAAGAGGGTATTTTTATTTTATTTTTGTGATTTTTCTACACAAATTTATGGATTTTATAAGTTTGGGGGTATTTAAATAAATAGAAGCTGAGCAAGAGGGTATTTTTATTTTATTTTTGTGATTTTTCTACACAAAGTTATGTATTTTCATAGAGAGTATTTTTATTTTATTTTTGTGATTTTACTACACAAAGTTATGTATTTTTGAAGTTTTGGGGATTAAATAAATAAGAAAATACCCCTATTTTTCTATTTAAACCGCGCGTGCCACCTCATCCTGCGACGACTCCAAAAGCACGCGTGGCGCGCTCTGGTTGGACGCCGCCGTCCACGTAGCTTGCTGAGTCGGCCCGCTATTCACGTCTCAAAGCGCTGTCCGGCTCAATCTCCCCCATCCGTTTGATACACGCTTGATCAAACGGCTCCCCATCATCGTCCCCGATAGAGTGATCCCATGCCCGTCCAGACTAAAACCTTAAGATCTCGGACTAGACTCAACCAAATCGCTTCGGGTTTGATCCTATGGACTCGTCTAAGCGAGACGAACACATCTATACGGCTAAGGTACCATGAAATCAAGTCTAAGTGAATGGGGGACCAAAATTAGCTCGGGAGGAGGAGGAGTTTTATACCTTTGCTCTAAGAAGGGAAGCTTCGATCAGAGGTGCTCGGCACGTTCGTTGGGGTCCAAGGAGGCTAGGGATTGAGTCCCTGGCCTTGGTGTGAAGTCTAGGTGTGAATTCGACCCAGCTCATTTTCAGGTGTTGGTCTAGAGCTATGGTAGAGGCTCTGTGGAAGGGGGATTTGATGGGGCTTTGGCTTCTTTCACTCTTGTGAAGGTGTTGGTACAAGCAATTAGAGTTTTGTGGAGTGTGGAGGTGTATTGGGCTCTGTCCTGGTTTCCGGCAGGGTTTCGAGCTCAAAATTGGGCTCTGGCAATGGGGTGTATTGGGCTCTGTCCTGGTTTCCGGCAGGGTTTCAAGCACAAAATTGGGCTCCGGCAAGGGGGATGAGTGAGGTAAGATGGTTGGAATGCAATGAGGGGATCTCAGGGAAGCTCTATGTGAAGTTTGGAGAGGCCTCTCTAAGACTTATATTTCAATTGCTAAGGGAAGCTCTGAGTGAGGCAACGAAAACTTTATTAGTATGATTAGTTATTTAAGATTTATTAAAATTACATATTTATTTCAATTGATTGAATATCACATTAAAAACCTTATTAGTATAATTAGTTATTTAAGAGTTGTTAAAATTACATATTTATTTCAATTGCTTATTAGTGACAGATAAGTAATTTGAATTATATTGTTGTGATTAAGTATTGATTTTCTAAAATCTTAGTTCGTAGCCTCTAATATTGCTCCCTGTGGGATTGATATCTAGAACTCCATTAGAGCCCTGTATTACTTGAGCGATACGTATACTTGTATTGATAAGTTTGACTTTACCATTATTGAGTATTTTATATATACATCTTTATCGAATCTATAACTGCTGTCAAGTTTTTGGTGTCGTTGTTGAGGAATTAAATCTTCTAGCAACAATATTAAATTCTTGTATTTTTAAGCATATATAAAGTCACTTTCAAGTTTTTGGCACCGTTGCCGGGGAGTAAACAAGAATCATAATTAGAGTAATAGGCAAATTAGGACTATTAGAAAATTTTTACTAGAATTGCAACTTATTTTCATATTTAGTTAACTATTTTTCTGTGTACTGATTTCAATTATATGTGTAAATTTGGACCTGAAAATCTTATACCCTACAATTCGGAATTGAACGCACTATTAGAAGAATTAGAAAACTAAGAAGAGACCCTAGAAATCCTAACACAAAGGAAAACAACATGAACAATCAAGGAATAGAAAATGAACACCAACCTAGACCTCTACGTGATTACGCAAATCCTACAGCAGATAAAATTAACTTATCTATCCAAAATCCTGATGTAGCTGCTAATTTTGTGGAGCTTGAACCTGCTATTATCCAAATGGCACAAAACAATCAATTCGGAGGTACACCAAATGAAGATCCCAATTTACACCTCGCTAGTTTTTTAGAACATTGTGCTACCTTTAAATATGACAGAGTTTTGAACGATGTCTTAGACTTAGACTTTTTCCTTTTTCACTTAGGGATAAGGCTAAGATGTGGTTAAATTTGTTAACACCTTAGACTTAGACTTTTTCCTTTTTCACTGAGGGATAAAGCTAAGTTGTGGTTAAACTCGTTAGTAGTCTTAGACTTTTTCCTTTTTCACTGAGGGATAAGGCTAAGATGTGGTTAAATTTGTTAGCAAAGACTTAGACTTTTTCCTTTTTCACTGAGGGATAAGGCTAAGATGTGGTTAAACTCGTTAGCTCCTGACTTAGACTTTTTTCCTTTCACAGAAATTTCTATCCAAATATTTCCCTCCATCCAAAACTGCTAAACTTAGAAATAACATAACATCAAAGGCTAAGATGTGGTTAAATTTGTTAGCACCAGGATCTATTAGAACTTCGGGAGAACTTTCATTTTTTCACTTAGGGATAAGGCTAAGATGTGGTTAAATTCGTTAGCAGCTGGATCTATTAGAATTTGGGGAGAACAAAATTTCTATCCAAATATTTCCCTCCATCCAAAACTATTAAGAACTTGGGGAGAACTTTCACAGAAATTTCTATCCAAATATTTCCCTCCATCCAAAACTGCTGAACTTAGAAATGACATAACATCAAACTTGGGGAGAACTGTTACAGAAATTTCTATCCAAATATTTCCCTCCATCCAAAACTGCTAGAGGGGAGAACTGTCACAGAAATTTCTATCCAAATATTTCCCTCCATCCAAAACTGCTAAACTAAAAATGACCTTTCACAGAAATTTCTATCCAAATATTTCCCTCCATCCAAAACTGCTAAACTTAGAAATAACATAACATCAAAGGCTAAGATGTGGTTAAATTTGTTAGCACCAGGATCTATTAGAACTTCGGGAGAACTTTCATTTTTTCACTTAGGGATAAGGCTAAGATGTGGTTAAATTCGTTAGCAGCTGGATCTATTAGAATTTGGGGAGAACAATTCTATCCAAATATTTCCCTCCATCCAAAACTGCTAAACTTAGAAATGACATAACATCATTTTGCTAGATTGATAGAGAGTCGATATCTGAAGCGTGGGAGAGATTTAAAGATCTTCTTAGGAAGTGCCCTTATAATTCATTACCAGATTGGTTAATAATTCAAAATTTTTATAGTAGATCAGTGGGATCACTTAGATCGATTATAGATGCTGCGGCTGGCGGTTCTTTAATATCAAAACCTTTTGATGAGGCTTATTGGTTAATAGAAGAGATGGTTACCAACAATTTTTAATGGTTCGCTGAAAGGGTATATCCTAAAAGAGTAGCTAGTATCCACGATTCTGATGCAATATATATGTTAGCTTCGTAAATTGCTACAATATCAAATAAATTAGATCGTTATGGAATGAATTATTCTCCAACACCTACTATGATGAAAGAGAATTCATCTGGGAAATCTGTGGTTGTTCAACCTTCGTGTGAGACTTTAAATGCTATTAACAATAGACCCAACAACCCTTATTCTTACTTTTATAACTCAGGTTGAAAAAATCATCCAAATTTTAATTAGAATAACAATTCTTCTACAAATTAACAATGGGCGAACAACCCAGTGAACCCATTAGAAAATTCATCCAACCAAAGAAATGTTAATTATAGACCTTCTTATCCTCTAGTATTTAACAGTAACACTCAAATGATGGAAAAGAAGTTGTCTATGGAAGAGATGATATTAAACATGGGTCAACAATTGCATAACAAAAAAAAAACAAATTCAAGGAAATTAGTTACAAAATCAAGGAACTACTATTAAGAATATTGAAAATCAATTAGGGCATATCGCTACTACTCTTAGTAACCAAACAGTAGGAACTTTCTCTGGTACTGTGGAACCAAATCCAAAAGATCATAGAAAATAACAAATAAAATCGATACAATTATGAAGTGGAAAAGAATTGAAAACAAGAGTGCAGGAAGAAATGGAAACTAATAAAGAGAAAGTGGCTACAAGAAAAGGAAAGGATCATGAATACCCAGATTTAGAATATCCACTTACACCAACAAAAATTATTGTGGAGAAAACTCCACCACCGTTTCCTCAAAGATTGTAGCAACACAAAAAGGATAAACAATTTTTCAAGTTTGTAGAAATTCTTAAGAAATTAACGGAGAAACCTCCACCACCGTTTCCTAAAAGATTGAAGCAACACAAAAAGGTTAAACAATTTTCCAAGTTTATAGAAATTCTTAAGAAATTAACGATGAAGCAACATAAACAGAATAAACAATTTTCCAAATTTTTAAAAATTCTTAAGAAGTTAACAGTAAATATTCCCTTCGTAGAAGCTTTAGAGCAAATGCCCAATTATGTGAAATTTATGAAAGATATACTGATATTCCCTTCGTAGAAGCTTTAGAGCAAATGCCTAATTATGTGAAATTTATGAAAGATATTTTGAGAGAAAATGCCCAATTATGTGAAGTTTATGAAAGATATTTTAAACAAGAAAAGGAAGTTCACTGATGATGAACTATTCCACTTTGCAAAGAGTGTGGTGCAATTATCCAGAAAAAGCTTCCTGAAAAATTAAAAGATTAGGATTAGGAGAAGTCTCACCTACTTCCGTAACTCTTCAGTTAGCGGATCGTTCAGTTACTTATCCTAAGGGAGTTATAGAAGATGTGTTAGTAAAAGTTGATAAATTTATTTTTCTTGTGGATTTCATTATTTTAGATATGGAGGAAGATAAAGAAATACCTATCATTTTAGGGAGACCGTTTTTAGCTACTGGAAAAGCTATGATAGATGTTCAAAAGGAAAAATTAACTATANTGTGATTTGGGAGCCAGCATTAATCTTATGTCTCTATCAATTTTTAAAAGATTAGGATTAGGAGAAGTCTCAACTACTTCTGTAACTCTACAGTTAGCGGATCGTTCAGTTACATATCTTAAGGGAGTTATAGAGGATGTGTTAGTAAAAGTCATGTAGTTACATATCCTAAGGGCGTTATAGAAGATGTGTTAGTAAAAGTGGACAAATTTATCTTTCTTGTGGATTTCATTGTTCTTGATATGGAGGAAGATAAAGAAATATCTATCATTTTAGGGAGACCATTTTTAGCTACTGGAAAGCTATGATAGATGTTCAAAAAGAGTGACTTTTAACATTGTGAAATCTATGAAATACCCTACTGTTGAAAGAGATAATGAATGTTGTTGCATGGAAATTAGTGAACATCTAATGAACGAGCTTTTTAAATAACATTCTGAAGAGAAAGTAATTTGAAGACAGAGATGAAGTTATTTTGGATAAGAATTAGATTATGTTCAGGGAAGATTTGAGATGCTGGATATTACAGGAAATGCTGATAAGAATCTAGTATCGTCAATTATAAAACCACCTGAACTTGAGTTCAAAATATTGCCTAACCACTTGAAGTATGTGTTTTGGGAAACTCATCTACACTACCCTTTATTATATCTTCAGAATTAAATGATTTGCAAGAGTAAAGACTTTTGGATACATTAAAAAGATATAAGAAAGCTTTTGGTTGGACCTTAGCTGATATTAAGGGAATCAGTCCTTCGATCTGTATGCACAGAATTATACTAGATGAACAATATAAACTACGAGTTGATCCACAAAGGATATTAAACTAATGATGAAAGAAGTAGTCAAGAAGAAAATTTTGAAATGGTTGGACACTGGAATTATATATCTTATTTCAGATAGTGTTTGGGTAACTCCAATTCATTGTGTTCCTAAAGTAAGGAGGAGTGACTGTTGAAACAAAAGAGAAACAACGAATTAATACCTATCAGACAAGTTACTAGGTGGCGTATTTGCATTGATTATAGAAAATTAAACACTGACACTATGAAAGATCACTTCCCTTTACTATTTTTAGACCAAATAGTAGATAGACTTGCTGGACACAAATATTTTTATTTTTTAGATAGATATACCAGTTACCATCAAATTCTTATTGCTCTTGAGGATCAAGAAAAGACAAAATTTACTAGTCCTTTTGGAACTTTTTTATTTTCAAAGAATGTCTTTTGGATTATGTAATGCACGTGCAACATTCCAAAGATGCATGATGTCTATATTTAGTAAGTTAATTGATGATGGATTGGAAGTATTTATGGATGATTTCTCTGTATTTGGAACATCATTTGATGCATGCTTAAATTATCTTGAAACGTATTTGGAACATCATTTGAGCATGCTTAAATTATCTTGTTTGGAGTTATGCGAAAGAACTAATTTAGTTCTAAATTGGGAGAAATGTCAATTTATGGTTGAAGGAGGAATATGGAGTTATGCGAAAGAACTAATTTAGTTCTAAATTGGGAGAAATGTCAATTTATGGTTACATGAGGAATTGTGTTAGGGCATAAAATTTCAGAAAATGGTATAGAAGCAGACCCTGCCAAAATTCAAGTTATATCTAAATTAACACCTCCTCCTAATGTAAGAGAGGGTAGGAGTTTACTTGGACATGTTGGTTTTCACAGGCATTTTATTAAAGATTTTTTAAAAATCACTAACCTCTATGGCAACTTTTAGAAATAGACAAGAAATTTGAATTTACTAAAAACTGTTTAAATGCCTTTGAGTTATTAAAAGAAGAAATTAATCACAGCCCCTATTATAGTTTCACCTAACTGGGAGAAACCATTTGAATTGATGTGTGAGGCTAGTGAATAGTAATCACAACCCCTATTATAGTTTCACCTAACTGGGAGAAACCATTTGAACTGATGTATGATACTAGTGATTATGTTATTGGAGTTGTTCTTAGATAAAGGTTTGAAAATTTTTTTAAAGTTACATACTACGCTAAGAAAACTCTTAATGATGCTCAAATTAACTAAACTATTACTGAAAAAGAGTTACTGGCTATTGTGTATGCTTTAGAAAAATTTAGATCTTATTTAATTGGGACTAAATGTGTTGTGCCCACTGATCATTCTGTTATTAAATATCTGATGGAAAAGAAGGATGTCATACCAAGGTTAATTAGATGATACTTTTGATGCAAAAATTTGATCTTGTGGTTATTGATAGAAAGGGAACTGATAATCAAATTTTATGTGTTGTGCATACTGATCACTCTGCTATTAAATATCTAATGCAAAAGAAGGATGCAAAACCAAGGTTGATTAGATGGATTCTTTTGATGCAAGAATTTGATCTTGTGGTTATTGATAAAAAGGGAACTGATAATCAAATTGCTAATCATTTGTCGAGATTAGAAAATCAAGAATTATCTGACACTAACAATAAAATTACAGATAGTTTCCCTGATGAACAACTTTATAATATTAATGAGTAAAAAACTACCATGGTATGTTGATGTTGTTAATTATTTTGTAAGTGATAATTTGCCACCTATGCTGACATTGCAACAGAAAAGAGAATTTATTCAGGATGTGAAAGAATTTTTTTGGGATGAACTTAATTTATATAAACAATGTAAGGATCTTATTATGAGAAGATGTGTACCTTGTGAAGAAACTGAGCTAATCATTCAGAAGTGTCATGATTCTGAATTTGGAGGACATTTTAGGATTGATAAAATTGCTTATAAAATTTTACAAGTTGGATTCTATTGGCCTACTCTCTTTAAAAATGTTTACAGATACATAAAAAACTTGTTATCAATGCCAACGAGTAGGTAATATATCTAGAAGAAATGAAATGCCTCTAGATTTCATATTAGAAGTTGAGATCTTTGATGTTTTGGGATTTTATTTCATAGGACCATTTATTCCTTCATTTGGGAACTTATGCATACTAAATGCAGTAGACTACGTTTCAAAGTGGATTGAAGCACAAGCTTTACCTCGTTGTGTTGCTAAAAGTGTTTCAAGATTTTTAATGAAAAATATTTTCACTAGATACAGAATGCCGAGAATGATTATCACTGAATGATTATCATGGAATAAATACATTCAAAGATTGATAGAAAAGTTTAATATTATTCATAGAATCTTTACTTCCTATCTCCCTCAAACTAGTGGGTTTGCTGAAGTTTTTAATAGAGATATTAAACAAATACTTGAGAAGACTGTAAACCCTAGTAGAGTAGATTGGTCCACTATACTGGATACCACATTATGGGCTTACAGGACTGCTTATAAAACTCCTATTAAAATGACTCCTTACAGGCTAATTTTTGGAATGACTTGTCACTTACCAGTAGAATTGGAGCATAAAGCATATTGAGCGATTAAAGAATTCAATTTTAATTTGAAAGATGCTGGTGAGAAGAGATTGTTACAATTGAATGAATTGGATGAATTAAGAAATGAATCTTATGATAACGACAGAATTTATAAGGAGAAACTAAAGTTATGGCATGATCAGAAGATTAACTAGAAGAACTTTGAACCAGCACAAGAAGTTTGCTTTACAATCAAGGCTAAAGTTATTCCCTGAGAAACTGAAGTCTCGTTGGTTAGAACCCTTTACTGTGACTCGAGTTTATACTTACGGAGCTGTTGAAATTGAACATCAAAAGACTGGGAATAGATTTAAAGTAAATGGACACAGATTTAAGCTGTATTTTGAGGGTAAAAGACCAAATTTTAAAGAAGTTTTAATGATCAGTCAATCTGAATAATACCTGAATAGGTCGGGCTGACGACGTTAAACCAAACGCTTTATGGGAGGCAACCCATAGTGATCTTTATTTTTATTGCAATTATAGTAGTTTTATTTGAAGTTATCGTTAGTTTATGGTAGTATTAAACTCTACTACTCATATTTACCCTTGAATCATCATAAAATTGGTTCCATAGAAAAAATTGGAACGCATTCAAACTAGAGCGAAACTGTGCAATTTTTACCTTGGGTGCCGATGGCGGGTTTTTCTCAAGAGTCCAGGCAATTAATTCTAAAGGCTCACTGACAGCACCATTGACGCTGCCGACGGCGAGAACGGTGGGATGACGGTTTCCAAAGTTTGAAATGACGGTTTTTGGCAGTTTCAGGCAAGAGTTACTCTTTACAAACTTCCAAGTTCGGTTCCTAAGTTCGTATTTCCCCAAAAACAAATTTAAACTCCACCAAATTCATCCCTATGACGTCAAATTCCCTTGAAAACCATAGATTGCGAGTGTTCAATCGGAGAAAGTTTGTTAGTTCTGAGGCGCAACGAATCTTCAACAAAGTGCTGACAAAGAAGAGATTAATCAAAGAAAGAGGATTTTTGAATCAAGGATTGAATAATCCTTCGACGATAATTAAAGAGATGATTTTGCAACGAAGATGGGAAGTGTTCTGCTACACTACAGCCGCCGTAGTTGTTACTGTGGTGAAGGAGTTTTATGTTAATTTGCATGGAATCAACTAAGGAGTCGTCTATGTACGAGGTAGATGGATAAATGTTACTCCTGCACGGATTAATGAGTTATATATCATCAAGAATGTTGTTTTCTGCCATTATTCCAACTTTTTCCCAATAAGAAACCTGAGGAATGAGATCTAATAATATTTGACGGACGAGACTGAAGACTGGGAATTGAGAGAAAAACGGTATGTTAGTTTTTTTGCGATACTTCAAAACCCCGTTTCTAAACATAAGCACTTCTTCATTTCTGCAAAACTGTTGCCGATGATGAGGATAAGTAAAGTTACTAAGGAAAGTGCTATTCTAAATTACTGCATCCAAATGGGACTGCTGATCAATATTGGATTGATAATTGTGAAGTCTATTTTGGGCTTGATCCTTCATGGATCCACTTATGGGCTTGGACATCCTTCAACAATTTTCTTACTTTGCAGTCAGGTTCAAGTATCTTATGAGAATTGGGAAAAGGTACTTCTAGCTCGGAAGCCTTTGGACCCAACTGAGAGATTCCCAGCCAATGAAGATCAGAAAAACATGGCTATTATGGTGGATCAATCGTCTCAGAATTCACTGCCTATTCAACCTTTAGTTCCGGAAAAGACACTAGTGATCCTACGCAGAATCAAGAAATTGGAGAAAAAGGTACAAAATATTATGAATACAATTAACAATATCTCTGATTTATTCGATCATCTAGACTTGAGAATGAAAGAATAATTTGCTCACTCTAGACATATCAAAGATAGTTTGATACGATTGATGAGAAAGATGAGATTGATAGAAGAGGACTCTACTAAAGAATTTCCATACTGACCCTTTTATAACCTTTTTGTTCATGTTCAATCAATGGGTGATCTCAGGAGAGAAACAAGCACTGAATTGGAAGAGTAATATATTTACCTTGCTACCTATATGTCTATGTGTGTAATTTGATTTGAACGTTGTGTTTGCTTTGCTTTCAAATTTTACTTTTAGATCTCAGTATAGTTGAGATTAAGCATATGATGTTTGTTTTCAGCGTTTAGAGTGTTGTGGCTTGGATTGCGATGCTGAATTGATGTATTAAGGTTGAGAAAATACCAAACTTAGGTGTGTCGTGTAACGTGTGTTGTAACCCTTGGAATTTATATATAATTGTGATGTTTTGTGTTATGAATGTTTATTTGTGTTAGTACATCATTTAATCACTTAAAATTTGTGTCTATAATAATTGAACGGATGTCGTTGAGGCTTGAAATTGATCAAAATCACAAAAATTTGGAAATTGAACAAATTAAATAGTGCTCGCCGACGACAGATTTTTCCCAAGACTTAGGATATTAAATTCAATAGAGCTCGTTGACCGCACCGAAGACCCCACCAATGGTGAGAATCCAAAAAAATACCTTTTAACCGCAATTTTGACCAGTTAACCACCACTATTCATCATCCCTTTCCTCTTAAAAACAAAAATTTTGACCTAAGGCTCAAAGATCTTAGATTTGGGGGCGATTTCAAAGCATTTAGACACCGGATTTGATCATCTCTCGGTAAGTGCTTCACTCCAACCTAAAAATATTTGATTTTCACCCTGAATTTCTTCCACATTGAGAAGATCCGAAAAATTTTGAGAGTGTGAAGAAATTATTGGGAATAAAATCATGGAATTTAGTTTTGAACTCTTAAAGTCACTCTTAGAAGCCATTATTTGCATATTTGAAGTATATTTTGGAATTGTTTCTATAATTTTGATTAGATTGAAATGGCTCTGCGACAAAAAAGGCAACTTGAGTTTGACGAGCCTCGCATCGTCAATACAAAGGCTTAAATGAGATTTACTTCAGTATTTGAATGGAAGAAATGTATACAAGATCAAGTTTCTGAGAGTCCGGGAGGAGAAATTAAACAAGTTATTACCAAACAGAGGTGGGAAAACTTCTGTTATAACACCAATAAGGCTGCTGCAAATATTGTGAAAGAATTTTATGCAAATGTCTTCTTTTCTGAGGACGGAATCATTCAAGTGTGGGGATTTTTTTGTTGAATTTATTGCCACCCACATTAACTCCTTTTATGAAGTCCCAGACTCCTATAACTGCCATTATGAAACCTTCAGTACAATGGAAGTCCCGTTGAATGATGTCATCAACTTTCTCACTGATGGGAAAGGGACATGGAAGATAAAGCAATGAGAAAAGGAAAATTTTCATGCCTCCATGTTGAATGTCACATCTAAAGCGTGGCACTATTTTATTCCCTCTACTTTGTTACCTACCTATCACCATAATGAAGTAACAAGAGATAGAGCTATTCTGAATTTCTGTATTCAGAATAACAGAAAGATAAGATTTTTAAGAATATATTGACCACGGCAAGGAGTGAAACAAGTGGAGGTCTAGGACATCCTGGCCTTATTTATACACTTTGCCAACTTTATATAGTTGAAGCTAGAGATGATGAAGAATGGGTTTACCCTATGAAACCCATTAGTAAAGCTAATTTGAAGACATATGAATCCCATGAAAAATAGAGAACTGGGAAAGGAGTCAAGAACCTTCTACTAGTATGGATATCCCATCTACTAGTTATGACCTTCTACCTTCTAGTTCCCCTACCCTGAATGATTTAATGAATGAGTTGACCTTGCAGCGAAAGAGTATAAAGCTAACAAATGAAAGAATTAGGGTTTTAGAACGTAGATATGACTATGATAGTGAGTACCTACGGAGGCATTCTGACTTCGAAGATAGCTTACTACGAAGCTCAGGCCCGACACTACAGAGGTGAGCCTGATGTTACTTTTCCTGAATGCCCCCAATATACTTAGTATCAACCCAATCCACCTGCTCACCAAAGAGATGAAGACATAGTTTGGGATTTTGACATATGATAGTAATAGATTTACTTTTATTTTTTGTAATTTGTGTAATAAAGATAGATGTTTATGTGTTTATACTTTCATTTTTATTTTTATGTTACAATTGGATAATTTTTAATTATTGTTATAATTGTTTAGTGTGGTAGTTGAAATTTACATGTGTAGTTATAATAGATGTTGATTAGTACTTTGTAAAATTGTAATGTGATGTGATTTTTATTTTGCATTTTAATTGAAAGTATTTTTATTTTGTATTGTGGATGTGTTAGTGAAATATTATATTTGTATAATATTTAGTTTTGTACTTATTTCAAAATTTAATTATCCAGCAAATTCTCTAATGTTTGTGTAGAAATCTACTAATGTTACAGACCAGATGAAGTAGAAATTTTGAGAAGGACTGCAAAAATTTCAGAATGATGAAAAGGCCTAAAATACTGAGATATGATTTATATTTACAATTTTTCTTTCCACCTGTATCATTTCATATTGGAAAATTTAAGTTTGGAGGAGGGAAGAAAAGGAATAACTATTAGATGTTCTCAATTTAAATATTTTAAAAAATTATTAATATGATTTTATGTAGAGAATTTAATTCAAAGAACTATATTTTATAGATATTTAAATATTATGGTACATTTAAACGAATATTTTTGTAATGAAAATTAATTTTGTAGATTAAGATATCTAGTATAGGGGAATAAGACTATAGTTAACTATTTAAAGTAAAGGAAACTATATTTTGAAGTATTAAGAATCGTGAAAATTCATTTGAAAAGAAACGATTGGAGCTCAATGATGTAAAAGCTATGAAATATTTATAAGGTAAAGGAATGTTTTGAGTTTCAAATTTTCTCAATGATGTAAAAACTATGAATATTTATAAGGTAAAGGAATGCTTTGAGTTTCAAATTTAGTTCATTTGAGAAGAAAAGATTGAGGCTCAATGATGTAAAAGCTATGAAATATTTATAAGATAATGAAATGTTTTGAGTTTCAAATTTAGGAAAAGAAAAGTGAAGTTCAAAATCATTAAAGGCTATCCAGATATAGTAATCCTCACTTGAAAATAAAAACTATGAAATGTTTATAAGGTAAAGGAATGCTTTGAGTTTCAAATTTAGGGAAAGAAAGGCGAGATTATTAAAGGCTATCCAGATATAGTAATCTTCACTTGAAAAAGAAAAAGAAAGGATTGACAGCAATCTTATTAAAGGCTATCCAGATATAGTAATCTTCACTTGAAAAAGAAAAAGAAAGGATTGACAATATAAAGGCTATCCAGATATAGTAATCCTCACTTGAAAAAGGAAAAAGAAAGGATTGACAACAAACCCTGAAAGGCTATCCAGATATAGTAATCCTCACTTGAAAAAGGAAAAAGAAAGGATTGACAACAATTAGCTATCCAGATATAGTAATCCTCACTTGAAAAAGGAAAAAGAAAGGATTGACAACAATCCCTGAAACAAAATGAAAAATATATAGGATTAAAAGCAATCCAAATGAAAAAGAGAAAAGAAAAGAAAGAAAAAATATAAATATAAAAGTGAGGAGATGCTTGAGGAGATGCCTAATCAAAAATTGGCTTGACTGGACCTTCCTTAAGGTAAAACCTAAATACATTCCTGAACTTATATTTATGGATTAGCATCTTTTACTAGTATTGTTCTTCACTGGACCTACCTAAAGGGAAAACCTAAATAAATTCCTGAACTTATATTTATGGAATAGATCTTTTACTAGTAGTGTTCTCATGAATTCTTATCATTTGAATATTCTAAGTGACTTAATATTGCAACATATAGTCATTCTTGAAATGAATAGAAGAGTATTTGAATATTCTAAGTGACTTGATATTACAACATATAGTCATTCTTGAAATGAATAGAAAACTAGAACTCTTAAACTTGATGACTAAATAGTCTTGTACATACATAGTTAATTTAATTACTTGAATTTTTTTTTCTGAAAATATCACTATGGTATTTACTTAAATCAATCTTATTGTATTTCTGAATTAAAACTTTACTACAATAGATCATAACTTTTAGGTAGTACTAAAATTACTTGAGGACAAGTAATAGTTAAGTTTGGGGGATTTTGACCAAAAGTAAATATGTTGAGATTTTCAAACCTATTTTACATTGATTTTGATGATACTGCACTTTAAAGAAAGATATTTTTTATGTTTTGTTGCAGGTATTATGAATTATGTTCATTGGAGCAAAAACTACAAAAAAGGAGCAAATTTGGAGCAAAAAGGACCAAAATATGAAGTTTTGAACTAGGGCGTCGGCATCAAACCCAACAGCGCCGACGAAGAGATTCTCCCAAGATTCCAGATCAAATATTTTAGAAGACCCACTAACGGTGCCCTCGAGGCCGCCGATGGCAAGATCGGCGGTTATCCCAACAGGTGCATTGAATGTGGATGATTTTTGAAGGGATGCTTAGGCGACTCTTGGAAAAACTCTTCTACAACTTTAAAAGAATATTTTGACTGAAAATTAAGAAAGGGGAACAGCATCCAAGAGGTTCCAGTAGTGTGTAGAGAGTTTAATTTAGGGTTAGATTGTGAGGTATTCTTTGAGAGATTGTAAGAGTGGAGGGAAAGTGAGAGATTTCTTCGTCCTTGCCACTTTGACTAAAAATTCTATGTGCTGTAAAGAAAGGAAGAGATTCAGAGGAACTTTGAGGAGTTTGCTTGGGGAGGAATTAAAAATAAGTGCTATTTACTTGTTGTAGTTTGTATGACTTAACTTTTATTTAAAAATTCCAAATTTTGTCTTATATTCCCCATGAGTTCTGAGTAGTTTTCTTTGTCTTTCTCCTTGTCTTGAGATTTTGTGAAATGACGATTTGAATTGGTTGAGCCATGAAAATGATAAAGAAGTTATGATGATCTTTTCACTTCGATCTTAATTTACTTTCAATCTGGCCAATTGATTTGTTAAAATATGTTGAGTTTTACAACTTAAGTGAAGATTACATCCAAGATTCAGGAAGGTCAAAGCTCTTGGAAGTTGGGTGCAAATAAATAGGGAAATAAAATTACCGTGCATATAATTAGAGATTTTAGAGTGACAGACTAAAATGCTCAATTCAGTCATATCGTTTCGTTGCTCAAGTGTAGATGTTAGCCCTCAAATGAGGGGATCGTAGGAGCTTCGAAGTGAGAGCTGGTATCCTCCCAACCTAGCTGCAGATTCAGTAACCAAGCATAGGATTAGTCAATGTTCTTTATGCCTGGACCAAAGGGTAAATAATAGGTATGCTCCTATTTGGCACAATCCAATTTAAACTGATTAACTTTATCCATTTACTTTAATTTCTTGACAAGGAGAATGATGTTTTCTTATATATTGAATTTCACATTAGAAAATTTATTAGTAGAATTAGTTATTTAAGAGTTATTAAAATTACATATTTATTTCAATTTCCTATCAGTGACAGATAAGAAATTTGAATTATTTTGTTGTGATTAAGTATTGATTTTCTAAAATCTTAGTTCGTAGCCTCTAATGTTACTCTCTGTAGGATCAATATCTAGGACTCTATTAGAGCCTTGTATTACTTGAGGGATACGTATACTTGTGTTGATAAATGTGAATTTACCATTATTGAATATTTTATATATACATCTTTATCGAATCTATAACCATTGTCAAGTTTTTGGTGTCCTTGCTGAGGAATTAAATCTTCTAGCAGCAATATTAAATTTTTGTATTTTTAAGCATATCTTATTACCATGTATCTTTAGCCCAAAATTCCAAAAATTCCTTAAAAATAATCCTAAAAATTCCCAAAACCTCCCAAATATTTCCAATTTCATTTTTTTCCAAAAATAATAATTTAAACCCAATTTGGCCAATTTAACCATCTTTGATCAAAACCCGCAAATTGCCCTTTAAAGGCCCATATTTTCCCCAAATTACCACAAATGTCTAGCCAATTGGTCTCAATTTACCCCAATTTCAATTGTAAACTCAAATTCACCCTTGATATGACCAATCTAGACCAAATGCAAGCTCAATTGGTCCATCATTTGGAACCAATTTTGATTTAAACCAAAAACCCAATTTTGGCCCTATGACTTGGTTCCACCAAATTGAACCCATAGCCCACTCAATTGGCCACAATTTTTGTTAAAAAATCTTCATAACATCCCCATATATCAAACTTGACCTTCAATTGGCTTTGGTGAGTCCTCAATTTCATTTGATTTCAACCTAAGTCCAAAAACCCCAATTTTGCCTCAAATTAGTCACGTCCCTAAACTTCACCAAATTGATGGCCTTAGCCCAAAAATTTCCACTCCATCCCTTCTTGAAAAATCTTCAAAACACCTTCCTTGATCATTTGAACTATTTAATTTGGACTTAGCCCAGGCTAGCCCAAGCTAGACTCATGTCTAACCCATCATGTCCAAATTGGCTAAATTTCAAAAATCCTTCAAATTGACCGACCAATTGAACTCAAAATCGCTTCAACCATTCACCAAAAATCTTCATAACAATAATCTACTCAATTTTGATCAATCAACTAGGTTAATTGACCTGGATAACTAAGCCCAAACCCAAACTTTGATCACTTGAACCCACATTGGACCTATGCATTAAAGATATCATAACTACCCCAAAGTCATCAAATTAACTCCACCCCAGCCATGAATTCATGGACCAGCCTAAACCTCTTAAAACAGGCTAAACTAATCCATGGACCAAAGGTCCCCTTAATCAAGGGATTTGATGCCATATTTTCTTAAGCATTAGATATTTTTGCCAAAACAAAGCCTAAAATCATTAAGTTGCTGTGACATATTCCCCTGGGTTCCCTGAGCTCCGAGCCACCTCCCCCTTGACGGCCGGCAAGCCTAGTGGCCAGAAAATGGCCAAACTAAGAGCCACCCCCATGGGATTAAACCCAACTCAAACCTAGAGGCTACATCATCCAAATTGAAGCTTAGAGCCTCTCTGCCCTCCACTAGGCAGCACATTCCAACCCCAATTGGCCATGACAGCAAGCCTAAGGCCATTTTTATAAAATGCTCCGCTCCATGGCCATGGAGGGAGAGCTAAAACTTACTCTAAGAGACTTCCACAAATTCATCCCAGAAGCCTCTTTGAGACCTCCTCAGTGCAACCCAACCACCACATTGCCTTGAATCCCCTTGTCGGAGCCCAATTTTTGAGCTCAAAACCTTGCCGGAGACAGCACAAAACTCTCCACACCTCTAAAATCCACCAAACTCAAATTAAACTCACCCACACCTTCACAACAGTGAAAGGAGCTAAAGCCCCATCAAATTCCCCTCTTACAGAGCCTCTACCATAGCTCTAGACCAACACCCAAATATGACATGATTGAAATCATATCTAGGCCTCACACCAAGACCAGAGACTCAATCCCTAGCCTCTTTGGATCACAACAAACATATCGATACTCTCTGATTGAAGCTTCACTTCACAGAGCAAAGGTATAAAACTTCTCTTCCTCCCGAGCCCATTTTGATTCTCCATTTAATTAGGCTTAATTTAATTGCATGAGTACCATACGGATGTGTTCGTCTAAGTGACGAGTCCATAAGATCAAACCCGAAGTGATTTGGTTGAGTCTAGGTCAAGATCTTAAGGTTTTATAGTGGACGGTCACAGGATCACTCTATTGGTGATGATGACAAGGAGTCGTTTGATCAAGCTTGTAACGAATGGACGGAGGTGATCGCGCCGGATAGTTCTTTGAAACATAAACTGAGGTGGATGGCGACGGTAAATGGGAGCACACCACGTGGAGTTTCGAGCTCCTAGAATTTACATGGCATCGCACTGTTTAAATAGATAAGTTGGGATTTTTCCTATTTATTAAAATACCCCTAACTTAAAAAATTCATATCTTGGTGTAGAAAAATCACAAAAATAAAATAAAAATACCCCATTGCTCAGTGAATAGAGGAGAATAATGTGAAAATAATTTTAGGTCCATGAGATGCAGATTTTATTTTGAATTAATTAAACATTGATTTTAATCTTTTGATTCTCCATGCATGTAGATTTATCATCATAGCTTGAATTCTTGGCATGTTGTAGCCTCTGTTAAGGTGAACATTCTTTGATTTTTCCAAAGTCAGAGGAGGTCCCTGGACAGAGAATAACATTTTTCAAATTTATCTGCAATATTTGCTTAAAATAATCATGAAAATTAGCATGTTGCTTAGAAAAATTCAAGAAAATTTTCAAAGGTTTATGAAAATCAGATAACCTTAGGAAAATTTTTCATAAGTCAAGTCATTCAAAATACACCTAATCTTTACAAAACGCTAAATTACTAAGATAACTAATTTTGAAAAATAAAAATAATAAAATGACTTGATTTTTGATCTCCACTGTTTTTTAGAATCCATAGAACTCACCATAAAAATTTCAAAGCATTTTAAGTTCATTTGATAACTTAAATGGATTTTTCAACTTAATTAGCATTATTGGCACTAATATGATTTTTTAAAAATTAAAATATAACTTGAAAAATCGTAAAACTTATTTTTTTGAGTTCGTTGTGATCAGGGGTATTTTCTGAAAATAAAATGATATTTAAAATAAAAACTTGATTTTTAGCCTATTTTAAATATTTAAATAATAAAATGATATTTAAAATAAAAACTTGATTTTTAGCCTATTTTAAATATTTAAATAATTAAAAATCACTAAAAATCATTAAAAAAATAATAAAACTCATGGAAATTTTCTAAATTGCTTCCTAAGAACTTAGGAATAATTAGAATATTTTTCCTGATTTTTTAAATAAAGAAACTGAATTTCAAATCTTAAAAATATTTTTTAAAGGCTAAAATGAGTTTTCACTAAAAATAATTCCAATAAATCAAATAAAATTCAAAAAATATAAAATCTTCTCCTTTTGGTTTTTTGAACTCACGAGGACTTCTCAAAAATATTTCTCTATTTAAAATATTTTATAATTAATAAATACCCCATAAATTAAAATAATTCTTAAAATTCAAATAAAATTCAAAAAATCATGAAATTTGGTCCAAAGGCTTCTCTGATCTAAGACTACCTCCAATAAAAATTTCAAAGGATTTGGATTTACCTTGGTCAAGTTAGGAATTTGCTTTGAAAAATGTTATTTTTGCATGAAAATAATTATATAAACTAAATTAATTAAGGAATTTTCCTTGAAAAATCTTATTTTTGCATTAAAATAATTATATAAAATAAATTAAATTCAAAAATCACATTTTCTCCTCTGATGTCTTAATTGACCCATGAATGAGGTAAGAGGAATTTTCCTTGAAAAATCTTATTTTTGCATTAAAATAATTATATAAAATAAATTAAATTCAGGAATTTTCTTTGAAAAATCCTGTTTTTGCATGAAAATAATTATATAAAATAAATTAAATTTTGAGCTTTGAAAAATCCTATTTTTGCTTGAAAATAATTATATAAATTAAATTAAATTTTGAAAGGAATTTTCTTTGAAAAATCCTGTTTTTGCATGAAAATAATTATATAAAATAAATTAAATTTTGAGAAATTATCCTATTTTTGCATAAAATTAATTATATAAATTAAATTAAATTTTGAAAAATCACATTTTCTTTTTTTGCATTAAAAAAATTATATAAATTAAATTAAATTTTGAAAGATCACATTTTCTCCTCTAATGTCTTAATTGACCCATGAATGAGGTAGGATAAAAATTTTAAAGTCATTTGAATTGAATTTAACAAATTATGAAATGTTAGAGTTCTAGGGGCAAATATGTAATTTTAGAAATTTAACCTTAATTAACATTTAGGCTTAATTTAAAGAGGGAAATGGGTAACCTCTAATCTTAATTTGGATGTTTGAAACATAAGGGGTTAATTGGTAGAAACAAACCTCACTTTCCCAATTGAAAAGATAAGTTAATAAATTTCTAAATTATTAAAATTTGGAAGTTTATTAAAATTAAATGATCCTAGATTTAGGGGTATGATTTTGGGTGTTAATAACTCATCAATTTAATAGCCCTATTTTGGATTTTTTATATAAAACTCAAATCATGAATCATGACCGCCTAAAGCTTAACCTTTACAATGCTAATTAAGACACTCACCTAGGTCTTAAGGGCTTAGTAGTGACTTAGGCTAAATCAAGTTTCATTTAAATAAGGATTATAAAAGTAAACATCATTTAAAATTAAAACTTCTTTCAAACTATTCAAGCCCAATTAGGACCAAAATTTGGTTTAATGTTCCAATAACACCAACTTGCCTCTTTAAGAGTCTTCACCCTCATAATTTTCAAAATTAAATTATAGATGATAATTACCTTACTCTTAGGGATAACTGAGACATCAATGTTCATTGAGCAATAGGGTGTTTTTTTTAGGATGAATTATTAAGCAACATAATAAGTTTAAAAGAGCTAGAAATTTTCCACTTGGTAGTGAGAGAGTAGCACGGACCTACTTCTTTCACTAGATCTGTTGGATACCTCGGAGAACTAATAAACTTAATATATTTTGCTTGACAAAATCATCCTTAATTAAACTCCTAAGGACCCACGAAGATATGACCTAGGATTAGATAGGT
>JXCR01047499.1:434187-461584 GCA_002079205.1 Phalaenopsis hybrid cultivar | reverse complement strand
GGATCCTAACCGGTGTCGCTCTAATCAACTTTAACATGCCCCCATAAAATTTAAAGTACTTCAACCATAAGGCCACATGATTTGACATTATAACTTGACACACTAGAAAACTCAAACTCGTCGCGGCAAGAAGCTTAGAGTTAGCACGGTGGGCAACACGGCCATCTTCAACAACAAAACCTGTCTTCCCCAACTAAACCATCTTCCTTCCTTAGAATTAAACAACAAAGCTATAGGACTTCAAGGTTTCTTTCTTATGCAACGTAAATCCTCATCTTATCTTTAGGCCTTCGTATAGCCCTGCTATACAATATAAGCCCTAACTTTCTTAGGATTCTGAGGTTGTCGTTCGTCACGACCTATATCCTTACATCTTTCAGGCTATTTGTGTGATAGTTTCACACAAGCCCTAACTAATAAAATTAGCAGGATGAAACACCTAAATATTTCTCCTCAAAACTAAAACCAAACATTAGGATAGCTTGAGAAGTCTCCGGGATCCATGACATCTCGTAGTTCTTCCCGAGTCTACAACAAAATGTTCCAAAATTGAACCAATCCCCCTTCATACCTCTACCACCGATCTCATTGAAAAGTCCTACCCTTTGAAACTCCTTGAAGATATTGTTTCCTAATTTTTATCGAGAGTCTTCTTAGGTGACTTGGGTCATTTAAGATGTAATTAACTATAGGGGCTTGCCCTTATAGGAAGCATGTCTGAACCAAGCTTAATATAAACCCTATTTAATTCTTTATATTAAATAGGGGAACTTGTTGACAAATACAAAGGTTTTGCAGACCAAACAGACGTCATGTATTCCTTAGTTTATTTGTTTGAGCCTCATCCTCAAGTCTTATGTTTATCCTTCGGGATAGATATAGAGGTACAACACTCTTTCATTTAAACTATGAAAAATATGGGGTCAGTTTGATTTCATATTTTTTCTAAAACTAAATATATATCTAAATTAAAACTTCCTTCTGAAGCGGGCGACGGGATTTTGATTTCGGTGACTGACAGCTTCTAACAGACAACTTCGCTAACACAAAATAGCGCCGACAGCTTCTGGCGACTCCGCTGGGGATAAGTTTTTCTCTCCATACAAATCTAGAAATTCTTTCTTCACACATCGGTAATATGTCTATGTCCCTCTTGGACCAAATTACCCTTCTTTTGTTGGTATACTTTACCCATTTCTGTCTTGGGAAAGTACGGTTAACTCTTTCAACTTCAGGACAAGCTGTTCAACCATCATTGAACAGAGGGGTTTAGAAGGCCATTAAATACTCTTTAAATTTCCATGTCGGGTTAGACTCCCAATAGGTGTCTCAGTGGACTAGTTCCACCTGAGCGTTATCTGCCACTAAATGGGTCCCGCACTGGGTCCTAAAATACTTCACATTCCCCTTCCAAATTTGATTTGCTATTATGGAATTTAAACCAAATCGTGTTGTGCTACGCGCGCCTTAAAATTTTCTTATATTAATTAAATTTTACACTTTTTCTAAAACAAGATTTTAAAATACCCATAAATTAAGACCCGCTCGGTCTACAGATCAACCTCTACTTTCAGTGCTTGCACTAATAATTACGAGGTTTTTGGACATGTAGCTAACCCCGAAACTTTCTGTTTTAAAGCCTGTTGCAATGACCTACCCAACGCTAACCTTTTCCTGCAACCTGCCGACGAGTCACAAAGCCCGCAACCTCGTTCCTACCATCAAATTTGGAGCTGGATTTGAAGATCTCGAGGTCATCCTCAAGAAAGCCTCATTCATAGTAATGAAGATTGCCGCTTCGAAAATACAAGAACCATCTGCAAAATTCAGCCTGAACGACTTTCAAGACTTCCCTTCCTGCAAGAAGTCTAAAACTGCTGTCGTCACGACACTCGCTAAACCTACGATCCTCACTATTGCTAAGGGGAAAGAAGTAATGATTACTGAGAAACCTACTAAGGGATTAACTATCCCACCGCCTGTGTTTGAAATCGGATCAAGTTCAAGGACTGTACCGCTGACCCAAACTCAAAGGAGGAACCGTAACAGAAAATTTTAGAGGGCCATTAAAGCCCAGGCTCCCAAAGAGACACCCATTGAGGAGGAGCCTCATCAAGATGAAGAAGTGTTGCCAAAAATCTATCCACTCCAAAGATGGAGTAGATTCCATCCTCTGATGGATACCGATGGATACGAGAGTATCTGGTGAATCGCTGCCACATTACCACCACTTCATGGACACGGTGAGGAGAGAAAGAAGTTTACTCCTATCACTTGAGTTAGTGTAGTTTTCAAACGGCTTGCTACCAAACAAGGATGTTCAATTAGCAAGTTTCTTAAATGAGTGGGAGATGCAATTTCCCCTCGCATGAAGAAGGAAATTTTGAAGGGCGTCAAATCCACCAAACAGTCCCACAAGACAACCGAAGTGCCACCTACTCGCATCAAAGTTTGGTTCCGTTTAGGGAACAGATTTGATACCACAGTGATTACCACTAATTACACTGCCACTAGGACCACAGGCCATTGACCAGTTAAGTCAAGACCTGGTCCGAAAATCTTACCCGCCCCCCTTTATGGAGATATTCCAACAAACCCAAAGGCAAAGACTAGATGATTACCTGACACTGTAGCCGACCTATACCACGGGGAACATACTTTCCCTTGACATACCGATGTTTCTACTAAGACACTTCATCTTGAGACATCATCATTGAAAAAGAAAAAGGTATGGGTACGTAAGGTCGCTGCACCGATATAGTCCAGTGATCCGGTTGGATAAAAACAGGAAATGAAACCAGGATCTGAGCTTTCTGATATCGCCACAACAATAAGCAGCGAGATGGAGGAACAAGTAGAGGATGTCCATCAGGGTCCTCCAGATCTTAAAGAAATTAAGGAATCAATAATTGAAGAGAAAGTTGAGAAACTTAGGATCGAGATTTCTGAGTTAGCTCGAGAGCATGGTGTTTCCGTTGCTAGCGATGATGAATATTTTGATTACAATGATTACTTGGAGGAAGATTTCATAGAAGTCCATGTAATTGAAACCAAAACCGCCACATCTGCACGCGAGGCTCAACCTCACACTGAAGAGGACGTTGTAGATGAACTGCGTAAGGCTGTCATCCTAAGGGATGAGGATGTTAGTCGACCAGAAAAAGAATAGAAGAGATGATCGCAGTCATGACCGCTATGGCCACTATTCAGGGGCAATTCCAAGTACCGCAATTGGCTTTTTTAAAAATCAATCAGCCAGAAATCATGCACATCATAGATGAAAGGATTCTCCATCAAGTGCTAAGCCAGAAAAGCAATTCAAGCAAATGGTTGAACAAGTGTGGGACACCTTAACCCAATCTAAGGGTGGTGCATTGGTTCGAAAGGGTAGACCTTTTTCAAAGGAATTTGTTGTCGTCCCTTTTCCCAAGGGTTTTGTAGCCCTAAACTTCAAAATATTTGATGGGACTGGAAATCCCATATAGTATATAGCACATTTTCAAGCCAGCTATGGCAACTCAAGAAAGAGTGAAGCTCTAATCTTCCAGCAGTTCGTCAGCAGCTTGTAAAGAATTCATTTTGACTGGTACATTGACTTGCCCAATGGGTTAGTCAAAACATTTTTCGAGTTGGAATAACTTTTTGTGAAAAGATTTGTCAGGGCACAACATCATGTGTCTATTGGAGAGCTCATGATGGAAAAACAAAAGCCTAGAGAAACCTTAGTAGACTACATTTTGAGGTGGAGAAACTTTAGCATGAAATGTGAACCTGAGCTACAGGAACATCATGCGATTAAAATTCTACTCAAGAGCATTCATGGGCTAGTAGCTTTCATGCTCAAGGGACTCACCATAAAATTCTTCGAGAAGCTACTCAGTAAAGCCAGTAGTCTTCAAGAGGAGATTAAGCACATGGAGCCACACGAAAAGGCTAAAGTGACCAGAGTGTTCGAAAAGAAATCAGGAGTAATAGCAACCGTCGACAAAAGAAAGCAGCTGATAAAAATATATGCAGAAGAGCATCGCCAGTCTTCGTCACAAAACTCTCAGAAACAGAATAGTCAATGCGACCAGCAACCGCCTCAAGAGGGATCACCTCAAACAGGGGATAAGAAAATGTCCCTGTCAGAGCGACGTAAGACGGTGTATTCTTTTAAAGATGAAGCTATACCTAAAATACTTAGATGTCTGACGAAGAAGCCACAATTTAAATTACCAGATCCAAAGAAGTTGGAAGAGGTGGATAAGAAGAATGAACTAAATTATAGCCCATAATACCAGTTGCTTGCGCACACTATAGAAAAATGCTTTGTCTTTAAAGACTGGCTTGAGAAGAACCTTAAAGAAGAGAACTTAACAATCCCAAAATAATATTTAAAATAACCTGAAAAAGGTTCCATAAATATGATTTCAGCCGAGTCAATCTCTCTAATCGATCTGTATACTGGAACAGATGGATGGAGTACAACTTGGGATGAAATCAAGAGTGTCCTTATTCAAATATAGGATTCATCAAAATAAGCTTCTACAAATACCGAAGAATAATAGAATGAGGTCTGGAGCAGATCATCCAAGAAAATACTAAACAAGAACCAGTCTGCATCAAAATAAGCCTTCATTCAGAGTCCGCAACATACCAACCTCGAGATGAAGGTTTCGCTAGGAGATCCATCATCGTCAAAGACAAAGAAGAAGAAAAGCGTCACTACAAAGATTGATAGCATGGGGGGTAGGATAGGGGTTGCCTCTACTAGATTAGTTGTCTTGGATTCGGGGAAGAAAATCCTTGAACCCCTGACTTTGTATGATTATCTTTTTATCCCTCAGGGTCTTATGAATATAATGACTGTGATTTCAGCTACATTTTAACTATTTCTAGTGATAATGTAACTTATTATGCCCGATCTAGCTTTGATCTCGATCCCCAAGATGATTTTCAAATCGTACCTGAGTCTGATGAACTCGTTGTCAAGCCCAAAGAGGACATCTATGACACCATTTACGATAACACCGATAATAAGGAGCCAATTCTCGAGCATCACGGTACATAGCTTACCATCAACATAGATCTTTCTGACGAAGAGGAAGAGACATTGGAACACTCAACAATGATATCTTAAAAAGGAGAAATTACACAAGTTAACTTAAGAAGCAGAAAAGTTTTACCACCAAGAACAGCTCCAACAGATAAAGGAAAGCAAATAATGACCTGAGAAGAGATACCTCCACCTCCACCAGTGGGAGAACCACATAGTCAAGATAAAATTTGAGGATCATAAAAAGTAGACTACAACCTGCTAGCTCATCTTAAAAAGTTTCCAGCCTGATTAAGCATCTACGACGCTCTGATCCTTTCAAAGAAGATAAGAGGGTCTCTGGTTACAGCTTTACTTGACCCGGAAATTTGCTTAGCTCAGTTGGCCAACACCTCAGATGAAGTTTGCTCATTGAAAGAACAACATGGGGTAACCTTCACAGATGAAGACTTGCTGCTCGGTACCGCCGACCACAATCGTCCACTTTACATCTTTGTCAACATCGGCAAATTTGTATTGTCTAGAGTATTAGTAGATCCTGGAGCATCTCTTAACTTGATGAGCCTACGAACATTGGCCTCTTTGGATATTGAAGCTCAAGAGCTCACGACCAATAAAATGATGTTAAGAGGATTCAACCAAATTGGAGAAAGATCCATTTGATCAATTCCATTACTTATAAAGGTTGGAGAACTCGTGACAACCGCTAAATTTCATATCATTGATGCTGAGACCTCTTTTAAGGCTCTACTAGGTCAACAATGGATTCATGAGCACAATATGGTTCCATTATTTCTAAACCAGTGCATGAAATACCGCAAAGATGGTCAAGAAAACTGCATCAAAGGAGACTTATAACCATTTCAGTGCATGAAGTTGGTATCCATGAAGATGTTGCCTACTACATGCCTCTAAAAAAGACTGTCTCATGAAGTTATCACAAATAAAGATGAAGATTCAGAAGAATTACAAAGAGGAGGCCATTCAACTCCGCTTCAATGATCTTCCACCACTCCCTTACAACAAGTTGGTGAAAGTTCTTTTAGTTCGCGCACCTGAGGTCTAAGCTGGGGACGTGGACGAGGAAGGATCAATTTAGTCTTTGAATGGACTAGGACAACTATCAACATTGGCAATGAAGGCATATGTGAAGACGAGATAAAGATGACAAGATGAAAGAAACCTCAATACGAGATATCCTTAGAAGATATAGAGAAAAATGAATATGAAACAATGTTTGATCGGATGAACCACTATGTGAATGCTATGACCCTCACTCCAATTCTCCCTTAAATGGTCGAGAGTTTAGAGATCAAGGAAGTCTGTAGTGTTGGTTCAAAGAAGATCAAATTTTGACCTTGCTTCTCCTCTATTGAGCTTGAAAAACATGTAAATTAGGATGATGATTCTAATATTAATGGAATTGCCTTTTGGTTACTTCTTGCCTTGTGTTCAAAAGTTAATTCAACAGGGACACTTATCAAAACAAATGTCAAAAGATAAATTTCAACTTTTTGAAAAATTATGGAATGGTAAAAGTCAAACTCCAAATTCAAAAGAGGGTCTCGGATTTGGTACAGTCGGACCAGTCGATGATTTTGAATTTTGCATGGTTGTTACTGGTGAGTCAGAAGAGGATTGCCTCGATATAGAGTATGACCCTACTGATCAACCAATAAAAGATGCTCCCCAAAATTTGAGAAAGAAATTAAATCTACTGTTGATGAATTGAAAGAGAATAACCTCGGGACTGAAGAACGACCCCGACCTACATTTATAAGTTCTCTACTTAATGGCGAAGAATCTGCAGAATTGATCAAACTATTAACAAAATTTAAGGATTACTTCGCATGGAGCTAGGATGAAATGTCAGGACTGTCAGTAGAGGTTGCAGTCCATAAACTTGCGGTGGACAAGAATATGACCCCTGTAAAACAAGCTCCTAGGAGAATTTGCCTCAAAATAGAACACGAAGTCATCTCCGAGGTAACGAAATTAATAGACGTCAACTTTATAAAAGAAGAGTAGTACCCCATACGGTTGGCTAATATTGTACCTGTTAAGAAGAAAAATGGACAGATCCGTGTTTGTGTTGACTTCAGATATTTGAACAAGGCATGTCCAAAAGATGAATTTCCACTACCCATATCAGAGATGACGGTGGATATCGCTTCAACTCATGAAATTTTCTCTTTCATGAACGGATCGTCGGGATACAACTAAATCAAGATGGCTCCGGAGGATGTAGCACTTACAGCCTTCAGAATACTAATTGGAATTTTCTGCTATACAGTGATGTCGTTCAGTCTAAAGAATGCAATGATGAAAATTTTTGACAATCTAATTCACATCCAAGTAGAATGCTACATGGACGATTTGGTCATCAAAAGTAAAAAAAAAAAAAGACCATTTGTACGATTTGAGGATCGTGTTTGAAGGGTTATGACGATATGACCTTAAAATGAACCCCTTAAAGTGCGCCTTTTGCATTTCCTCTGGAAAATTTTTGGGATTCGTTGTCCATCATTAGGGTATCGAGATCGACCCGGATAAAATTAAAGCTATCTTGGAAAAGCCTCCTCCTAAAACATTAAAACAACTACGTTCCTTCCAGGGGAATTTGACATATCTGAGACACTTTATTTCTAATCTCTCACGTATGTGTCAGCCTTTCTTGGCATTAATTAAAAAGGACGCCAACTTTATTTGGGAAGAGAAATGTCAGCGGGCTTTTGAGGACTTTAAACATTATTTAATGACACCTCTTGTTTTGGCAGCCCCTATCCCAGAGAAACCACTGATACTTTTACCGCGGCTTTAGATGACTCTCTTGGAGCCTTCTTAGCCCAAGTCAATGATGAAGATAAAGAAAATGCACTCTCTTACTTGAGTCATCGCCTAATGCAGACGGAGATAAGGTATCCACCTATTGAGAAGCATTGTCTGGAGTTAATTTTTGCCGCCAAGAAGCTTAGACATTACATGCTTTCTCTTATGATTACCTTAATCTCAAAAGTTAATCTATTGCAATATCTGATGATCCGACCAACACTCTCCGGATGTTTAGCAACATGGTCTATGATCTTATTGCAATTTGATATAACTTTTGTTCCCCTCCGTGCTATCTAGGGACAGATACTACCAGAATTTCTCATTGCACACCCACTGCCAGTTGGATCTTCTCTCAACGACGAGTTACCAGTTGAAAAAATATTACAAATGGAATTCTCTAGTGCGCAACGTCGGGAGATGTACTTTGAGTGCACTTCATCAGCCAGAAAAGACAAAGGGTCAGGTACAATTATACTAGGAAAAGCAGGGATCAATTTGATCTTTATCACACCAGATAAGGGTATGTTGAGGATTTCATACCACCTGTCAGAGCCGTGCACTAATAATGAAGCAAATTATCAAGATTTAATCACCGGTTTGGAAGTGGCAATCTCAATGAATATGAAAAACATTGTCATCTATGGCGACTCCTAACTTGTCATCCAACAAGTCGCCAAACAATACAAAATTTTGAAACCTAGGTTAGTAGAATACCATCAGTACATGATGAAGCTCCTAGAGCAGAATCCTGATGTGACTTTCTATCGAATTCCCAAGGGAGATAATGCCCATGCTGACGCTCTAGCAAAACTTGCTAAGGAAATGACATGTTCCCCGGAGGATTCTATTGAAGTCACAGTGCAAGGGAGATGAGTCTTGTCTCGGATCGACTTCAAAACTCTACACAAACTTGGAAAAGATTAAACAATAAATACAGTTGTAGACATCAATGAAACTTTGCGCAAGCCCTTAATAGAATATTTGCAAACTAAAAAGCTGCCAAAAGACAAGTCCGAGGCACACCACATCACAAGAAGGTCCATGTCTTATGCCCTGATGAGAAACGTACTTTATAGAAGATCATTCAACCAGATGTGGCTACGGTGTTTGAGCAGAGCCGAAGCGCAGAATATTGTCAAAGTGGTACATGTCGGGTTGTGTGGCGCTCACCAATTAGGGCCAAAAATGAAAATGAAGATCATAAAACTTCGATATTATTGGCCAGCAATGATGTCCGATTGCGCAGCCAGAAGATGTCACCAATGCCAAGTGCATGGGGTGGTCTTACACCAGCCTCCGAATGTGCTACACTCAACTGTTACCTCGTGGCCATTCGAGTGTTGGGGCACTGACATAATAGGTCTGATAGACCCTCCATCTTCCAAAGGACACATGTTTATACTTTCCGCTATAGATTCTTTCTCCAAATGGGCAGAGGTAGCACCATCATGTGAGGTTATGACATAACACGTCCTTCATTTTTTCAAAAGCCAAGTCGTCTACCATTTCGTAGTACCGTGAAGAATAATTTTTGACAATGGGACAGCTTTCAGAAGCATAAAGATCAATAATTTTGTGAAAGACATGGGATAGATTGGAGATACTCTATAATTT
The DNA here is from genome assembly GCA_002079205.1 of Phalaenopsis hybrid cultivar. Classification (NCBI taxonomy): domain Eukaryota; kingdom Viridiplantae; phylum Streptophyta; class Magnoliopsida; order Asparagales; family Orchidaceae; genus Phalaenopsis; species Phalaenopsis hybrid cultivar. Next base: position 452,100 of record JXCR01047499.1, on the reverse strand, counting down.
ACTATCCCAGAACAAATGGTCTGGCTAAGGCTTTCGACAAAACACTGGTACAGATTTTAAAGAAAACACTGGATGAAAAGAAAAGGGATTGGCACAACAAACTATTAGAAGCCTTGTGGGCCTACCGGTGTCACCAATGCCAAGTGCATGGGGTGGTCTTACACCAGCCTCTGAATGTGCTACCCTCAACTGTTACCTCCTAGCTGTTCGAGTGTTGGGGCACTGACATAATAGTTTGATAGACCCTCCATCTTCCAAAGGACACATGTTTATACTTTCCGCTACAGATTATTTCTCCAAATGGGCAGAGGTAGCACTGTCACATGAGGTTACGACACAACACGTCCTTCATTTTTTCAAAAGCCAAGTCGTCTACCATTTTGTAGTACCACGAAGAATAATTTCTGACAATGGTTCAGCTTTTAGAAGCATAAATATCAATAATTTTGTGAAAGACATGATGTCTGATTACGTGGATACAGCCAGAAAATGTCACCAATGCCAAGTGCATGGGGTGGTCTTACACCAGCCTACGAATGCGCTACACTCAACTGTTACCTCGTGGCCATTCAAGTGTTGGGGCACTAACATAATAGGTCTGATAGACCCTCCATCTTCCAAAGGACACATGTTTATACTTTCCGCTACAAATTATTTCTCCAAATGGGCAGAAATAGCACCGTCACGTGAGGTTACGACACAACACGTCCTTCATTTTTTCAAAAGCCAAGTCATTTTCCATTTCATTGTACCGCAAAGAATAATTTCTGACAATGGGACAGCTTTCAAAAGCATAAAGATCAAATAATTTTGTGCCGTTTTGGAGTACCGCGAAGAATAATCTCTAACATTGAGACAACTTTTAAAAGTACAAAGATCAACAATTTCATCAACATGGGATAGATTGGAGATACTCTATGATTTACTATCCCAGAGCAAATGGTCTGGCTGAGGCTTTCAACAAAACACTGGTATAGAGTTTAAAGAAAACACTGGATGAAAATAAAAGGGATTGGTACAACAAACTATTAGAAGCCTTGTAGGCCTACCGGATGACTTTTAGGACTCCCACTCAGTGTACACCCTATATGCTCGTGTACGGAGCCGAGGCCGAGCTATCACTAGAAATCCAGACACCATCTCTCAGAGTTGTCAATGCCAATCAACTCACAACAGAAGAAAGTGCAAAACTCAAACATGAAAGAACTAGAAGCACAACAACATTTGGAGCTTTACCAGGCAAAGATGGTACAAGCCGATGAAAAATTGGTCTGCGTAATGACATTCAAAGTTGGTGACCTCGGACTTGTGCTCAAAAGGCTTATTCTTGGACGCCGCAAAATAGGTTGAAAATTTGAGCCAACTTGGGAGGGACCATTTGTCGTTGAAAAGGTCTACACATGAGGAGCCTACAAGTTAGTGGACATTCAAGGCAAAAAAACCCATGTTACCAATAAATAGACGATATCTGAAAACCTATTACGCATCCTGATGCTGTTTTCCTTCACCTGCTTTGAAACTTTAAAACTTTGATTATTTTTGGGTTATCTATGTGGCCAAATGTCTATGATCGGGTCCACATTTTGTAATTAACCTCAACATAATGAAAATTTTAATAAAATATTTTAAACTTCAAATTTTCTCCTTTCCATTTTCGAGTATAATGTTCCACAAAAATTTAACAAAACTCATACATAAAGTAAATGATTCATTTCACTAAAATAAGCTAAAATTCACTTCAATAAATACTTTGTTTTGTTCTTGTTCTTAACAAGTTTCGGCCTACTAACATTTTTCCTCTCGTCTACAGAAATATGTCTGAACAGAGGCTGATTTTTGTTTTCAAGAATGGTTGGAGCCTCGCACTAAATGAGGAGATGGTGCTGCAGGGTGGTACCATAGATTTCAACCTGGATTTTAACCAGGTTGCCATGGACTACGAAGGTCCTCTCATGGATGTAGTCAGCTCCAAAGAGAAAGAGGGATTGCCTTCACTGCTGAGGGTGATTGCTAAAGATAATGTATCACACAAAGGCAAGAACGTGATAACAGAGCAAGATCCGATGGAAGGGCCCAGCCGTTTGTCCTCCATGGTAGCTACACCAGTCCGGGGCCTAGTAGCCTCTAATAATGAATGAATGCCAAGTACTTTGCTTCGTAGGACGCAACACATAAATGCCAACCACTAGAAGCAGAGAGCTTTTCAACGACAAGAGCGCAGATGTTAGAGAGAGACAAACCACTTGCTCACCCTTATTCCTAAGGGGCATATTTATGATCCAGACCTGAAAGAAACTTCTGCTAGCCTACCCACCATAGTTGTAGAACCCGGATTTATGAAAGAGCCAGATACACTTTCAGTTTTAGATGTTTTGTGCAAGGGTTGCCTGACATGCAACTTTGAAATATCGGTTGGGACATCAGCCACGGGCGCGTTTGTAGAATGCCCGGATTATAATGTTCTACATTTACAGTGTTTTAGTACATTGAAAGAGTATAACTCAAGCACTCATGGGTCTCAGACTTCAGATTTTATGATGGATGAGCCATACATTCCACTGGGGAAAGATCAGTATGTACCATGGAGCCCAAGGCCGTACATCCCGTTAGATGCCAAGTCTCGTGTTCCAGATCAACTAGCACCGGTTTGGGTTCATGCCAATGCTCGAAGGGAGGAATGCCCATAACAGCTACCGACCCCTAGTACAATGGAGTACTACAAGATAAGTAAAGTAAATAAAAAAGAATTTGAATTTTACAAAGAAGTTCAAGGAAAATTCATCAACATACTAGAAGGCCTGGAGCTGTATACCAGGGTCTTCTCTGAGAGTGACGAAAGAAGCATTCTGGACTGCATCTTTTATTTGATAGATAGATGCCAAGCGGGCCTTCTCATGCAAAGAACATACATTGAGCATAAGAAATGGATGACAGGAAAAGGGAGAATCACCATTCAGTGCGACTGCTGTTATAACAGCACAAATGACAGACAGGGGGATCCGCCTGGGATCCTCAGACCCGACCAAGTAGATCCACTACCGCCAATGAGAAAGTGGATGATCAAGAGAATGGTCAAATGGAGTAATCTACCTGCTACCTATATTCCAAATAGTTGTATTATCAACATCTACGAAGAGGTTGACTGCATTCCTCCACACATTGATCATCATGATTTTGTAAGACCCTTTTGCACGGTCTCATTTCTGAGCAAGAGCAATATTTTATTTGGGAAAGAAATTGATATCATCAACCCTGGTGAGTTCAGAGGCTCTGTGGAGATTCCTTTGCCAGTTGGTTCAGTGCTCGTTCTTAAAGGAAATGGAGCATATGTCGCCAAACATTGCATTCCAGGGGCACGACATCATAGGGTGTCTGTGATTTTCCGCAGCATGGATGAAAGTAAAATACCATACGGATTCCAGCCGGACCCGGAACTGAAAGAGCTACTCTAAGTACATGCGAAGAGACTCTTATCCTGGAGCATGACTTAGAAGGTCTGCTTGATCAGGAGCTCATCGTACCTGGTACAAATGGTAAGAGGGTTCACTTTTTTTTGATATAGCAACATGATATGTATCTGATATACTCGGCCTATAATGTATTCATGCATAGGATGTTTTGAGTATATTTCGCCATGGACTATATATTGTACCTTTTTAGGGGTCAGCCTATGTTCGATCTGTAACATCTTTTTGGAAGCAAATTAATGAAAGTTCTATCAAAATATGTCTTTTTTGTCAATTGTCTTTTTGTGCGATGGATGGAAGCCACGAACCACGCGTTGGTTCAGAATTTCAATGAACAAAGAACAAAACAACAAATCTTTAATAATAAATAAAATTTAAATTTAAATAATCACAAATTAATAAACAACAAAACAAATACTTTTTGAAAATCAACCAACTAAAATTAAAATTTTAAAGACATATTTTGAAAAATTAAATGTGATAAAAAAAAAGAAAAAAAAAGAATCTAATGAGTTGATTCTCTCGTTTTCGAATTTCTTACTCTTTGTGCACGCAACACAACCATCTTTATCTACATTAACTCTTTTCACAACCCCGTGAAATTTCACATTCTGCACAAAACCCCACAAAACTCTACAAATCGTTTTCAATAAAATCAACCTTTTCATGTGACAAATTTCTATAAATTCAACATCACAAACTCTCTAAACTATTTTTATATGACAGTTGGGGTCAGTACCCAAATTTTGACTCCCCATATCCAAGGATCAGTGTGAGGCCCCCCTTTAATGGATGTTAAGGCATATGTTTCCTTCAAATTTCAAATTCTCTGAGGATCGCTGTGAGGCCACCTTCAATGGATGTTAAGGCTTCCGTTTCCTTCAAATTTCAAATTCTCTCAGGATCGGTGTGGGGCCCTCTTCAATGGATGTTAAGGCTTCTGATTCATTCAAATTTTAAATTCTCCAAGGATCGGTGTGAGACTCCCTTCAATGGATGTTAAGGATTATGATTCCTTTAAATTTCAAATTCTCTGAGGATTGGTGTAAGGCCCCCTTCAATGGATGTTAAGGCTTCCAATTCCTTCAAATTTCAAATTCTCCGAGGATCGGTGTGAGGCCACCTTTAATGGATGTTAAGGATTCCTATTCCTTCCAATTTCAAATTCTCCGAGGATAGGTGTGAGGTTCCCTTCAATGGAAGTAAAGGCTTATGATTCCTTCAAATTTCAAATTCTTCAAGGATATAGTGTGAGGCCCCCTTCAATGGATGTTAAGGCTTCCAACTCCTTCAAATTTCAAATTCTCCGAGGATCGGTGTGAGGCCCCCTTCAATAGATGTTAAGGCTTCCAATTCCTTCATAATTCAAATTCCTTGAGGATCGGTGTGAGGCCCCCTTCAATGAATGTTAAGGCTTCTGATTCCTTCAAATTTCAAATTCTCCGAGGATCGGTGTGAGGCCCCATTCAATGGATGTTAAGGCTTCCACTTCCTTCAAATTTCAAATTCTCTGAGGATCGGTGTGAGGCCTTCTTCAATGGATGTTAAGGCTTCTGATTCCTACAAATGTCAAATTCTCTGAGGATCGGTATGAGGCCCCTTTCAATGGATGTTAGGGCTTTCGATTCCTTCAAATTTTAAATTCTCTGAGGATCGGTGTGAGAACCCTTTCAACGGATGTTAAGGCTTCCGATTCTTTCACATATTCCCCAAAAATTCACATGTTTGAATTTACATATTTTCTGCATAAACATATATATTTTCTTGTTACCTCTTGAGTTTGATGTGAGTACTAGTGCTTTCCTTCTCAATGTAGCACATATATTCTCTTGTCACCGCTTGGGTTGGATGTGAGTCCAAGAGCTTTCCTTCCTAATGTGACGCACATATATTTTCTTGTTACCTCTTGAGTTGTATGTGAGTCCTAGTGTTTTCCTTCTCAATGTAGCACATATATTTTCTTGTTACCTCTTGAGTTGGATGTGAGTCCCAGTGCTTTCCTTCTCTAAGTAGCATATATATTCTCTTGTTACCACTTGGGTTGGATGTGAGTCCTAGTGCTTTCCTTTCTAATGTGACACACATATATTTTTATGTTACCTCTTAAGTTGGATGTGAGTCTTAGTGCTTTCCTTCTCAATATAGCACATATTTTCTTGTTACCTCTTGAGTTGGATGTGAGTCCCGGTGCTTTCCTTCTCAATGCTGCACATATATTCTCTTGGCATTTCTTGGGTTGGATGTGAGTCTTAACGCTTTCCTTCCTAAAATGACACACACATATTTTCTTATTATTTCTTGAGTTGGATGCGAGTCCTAGAGCTTTCCTCGTCAATGTAGCAGATATTTTATTTAGAGCCGGATGTGAGCCTCTGTGTTTTCCATCTCGATTCAGTCCTCCTACACAATCCTATTCTCATCTTTTGAAATTAGTTTTAAGACCACCTTAAATAGATTATGGCATCTAATTCTTATTTCGGTATTGATACCCAAATTTCAATTCCCACCTTGGGGTCAGCACTTACATACTGATTCGTAACTCAAAATTCACTCTTTAATCCCCACCGAGAGTCCCTATGCCTTGATTTCAATCAAATTATCATTTGTTAATATCCCCAGTATAAACAAATCACACACATAACTCTACACATACTTCCAGGTCTGTTGACTTAGGAGTTTGTATTGGTTTTTATTGATCTCGTCGGTCAATGCCAATACGCGAGGTGTGCTTTCCCAACACACCACATCTATTGGGGGTCCATTTGTTGACCTCACTTCTGATTGAGGTTTATTTTTTCCTCTTTAGTAGCTTAAGGTCTAGCCATAAGACTTTCTACTAGACATGAAACCCTCACCATTAGAAATTCTACACTCTTCTCTACTCAACTTGGAGTTCCACATATTGGTTCTAACCTCTAGCACTTAATAGGTGGGGCCACTATGATGGAAACTCAAAATGAGTCACCCTTATGACTGCTGAACCTTAGGGTTGACCCTGAGTGTTGGTCTATGGCTAAGACACTCACTTGAAATCATTTACAATCATAATCACTCACTACCCTAAACCCATAATTGCTAGGTTCTGGTCCCTTTATACTTTTGGGAGACTCGTGTAGGTAGTCCCCTAAACCCATTAGCCCTAGGCTAGGGTTTAGCTAAGACCACTACATATAGGACCCAAAATGGGGTTTATATTGGTTTATGGCTTATTAATGGTGGTTGGTACTCCAACTCTATTAAGATACCCAACCTAGCCTTTTGCCCCTATACTCCCCCAAGTTACTTAGATACCCTTGGGACCCCTCTTTAGCCCAAAATTCCAAAAAATCCAAAAGAACATTCCAAAAATTCCTAAAACCTCCCAAATATTTCCAATTTCATTTTTCTCCATTATCACATGACCCAATTTGGCCAATTTGACTACCTTTGATCAAAACCCCCAAATTGCCCTTTAAAGGGTCATATTTTCCCCAAATTACCTCAAATGTCTAGCCAATTGGTTTCCATTTACCCCAATTTCAATTCTAAATGCAAGCTCATCCTTGATATGACCAATCTAGACCAAATCCAAGCTCAATTGGTCCATCATTTCGACCAAATTTTGATTTAAACAAAAAACCCAATTTTTACTCTATGACTTGGTTCCAGCAAATTGAACCCATAGCCCACTCAATTGGCCACAATATTTGTTAGAAAACCTTCATAACATCCCCATACATCAAACTTGACCTTCAATTTGCCTTGGTGAGGCCTCAAATTCATTTGATTTCAACTTAAGTCCAAAATCCTCAATTTCGCCTCAAATTAGTCATGTCCCTAAACTTCACCAAATTGATAGCCTTAGCCCCAAAATTTCCACTCCATCCCTTCATGAGAAGTCTTTAAAAAAACTCCCTTGATTGTTTGAAACCTTTCAATTTGGACTTGACCCAAGGTTCGCCCAACCTCGACCCATGTCTAACCCAACATGCCCAAATTGGCCAAATTTCAAAAATCCTTCAAATTGACCAACCAATGGAACTCAAAATCACTTCAACCCTTCACCAAAAATTTTCATAACAATCATTTACACAATGTCGATCAATCAATTGGGTCAATTGACATGGCTAACCTAACCCAAACCCAAACTTTGATCACTTGAACCGACATTGGACCTATGCATTAAAGATAGCCTAACTACCCCAAAGTCATCAAATTAACTCCACCTCTGCCATGAATTGGCACAATTATAATATTTTTCCTAATTTTCTAAATAAAGAAATTGAGTTTCAAAGCTTAAAAATATTTTTTAAAGCTAAAACGAGTTTTCACTAAAAATAATTCCAATAAATCAAATAAAATTCAGAAAAATATAAAATCTTTTCCTCTAAGTTTGTTGACCGCAGGAGGACTTTTCAAAAATATAAAACTTAATTCTCTCTATTTAAAATATTTTATAATTTATAAACACCCCATAAATTAAAATAATTCTTAAAATTAAAGTAAACTTCAAAAAATCATGAAATTTGGTCCAAAAGCTTCTCTATTCTAAGCCTACATCCAGTAAAAATTTCAAGGGATTATGATTTACCTAGTTTAAGTTACGAATTTTGTTTGAAAATTCCTATTTTGCATGAAAATAATTATATAAAATAAATTAAATTTTGAAAAATCGTATTTTCTCCTCTGATGTCTTAATTTACCTATGAATGAGGTACAATAAAAATTTTAAATTCATTTGAATTGAATTTGACAAATTATGAAGTGTTAGAGCCTTAAGGGCAAATGTGTAATTTTGGAAGTTTAGCCTTAATTAACATTCAGACTTAATTTAAAAAGGGAAATGGGTAACCTCTGATCTTAATTTGGATGTTTGAAACATAAGGGGTTAATTGCTAGAAACCAACCTCACTTTCCCAATTGAAAAGATAAGTTAATGAATTTCTAAATTATTAAAATTTAGAAGTTTAATAAAATTAAATGATCCTAGATTTAGGGGTAGGAATTTGGTTGTTAATAACTCATCAATTTAATACCCCTATTTTGGATTTTAAAATAAAATCCAAATCAAGAATCATGACCACCTAAAGCTTAACCTTTTCAAAGCTAATTAAGACACTCACCTTGGTCTTAAGGGCTTAGTAGTGACTTAGGCTAAAACAAGTTTCATTTCAATAAGGATTAAAAAAGTAAACATCATTTAAAATTAAAACATCTTTAAAACACAACAAGCCCAATTAAGACCAAAATTTGGTTATGTGTTCTAATAATACCAACTTGCCTCTTTAAGAGCCTTCACCCACAAAATTTTCAAAATTAAATTACATATGATAATTACCTTACTCTTAGGGATAACTGAGACATCAATGTTCATTGAGCATTAGGTGTTTTTTTTAGGTTGAATTATTAAGCAACATAATAAATTTAAAAGAACTCGGGATTTTCCACCAGGGAGTGAGAGACTAGCACAGACCTGCTTCTTTCACTAGATTTGTTGGATACATCGGAGAGCTACTAAACTTAATATATTTTTCTTGATAAAAGCATCCTTAATTAAACTCCTATGGACCCACCAAAATATGACCTAGGATTAGATAGGTCATCAAAATTTTACTTCCCTATTTCATATAAACTGCCTTAACATGCCTTTTGCGTTTCAGGTGGTGGAACGAGAAGACTTGCCAGGTACGCTTTTACAGTTTTTAGCGTCGTCTTTCTTGTACTTTCATACTGTACTTTTATACCTGCAAATTTGCATTCTAAAAATTCTTACAGTTTTCAGCGTTGTCTTTCTTATACTTTCATACTGTGCTTTTATACCTTCAAACTTGCATGCTAAACAATGATGTTGAGATGCATGAAAACTAAAACTATCACGATAGCCACAAAACCAAAACCAAAACAAAAACTAAAATAAACCAAGATAAAATTCACCCCCACAACATTCTAAATATAAGACAACTCAAAATTTAATCACAAACATCACACAAAACTACAAATTGCCACTCATTAAAAAGTCTCTATCGGATGATCGGGAATCCCTCGGAGGAGGTAACCTATGGTTGCTAACGAGGCTTCCTACGGTCTAAATAAAATTATGGAACTCATTAAGTTGAGTTTAGTAAGTTTATTTGGACTAAATGAATCTAATAGAAAATAATGATGCCAAAACGAGGGAATCGTAAGATCCTAATCGGTGTCGCTCTAATAAACTTTAACATGCCCCTATTAAATTTAAAGAACTTCAACCATAAGGCCACCTGATTTGACATTATAACTTGACACACTTGGAAACTAAAACTCATTACGACATTGAGCTTGGAGCTAGCATGGTGGGCAGCACAGCCATCTTTAACACCAAAATCTGTCTTCCCCAACTAAACCCTTTTTTCCTTAGACTTAAACAACAAAGCCATAGGACTTTGAGGTTGCTTGCTTATGCAACGTAAATATCCTTAGAATTAAACAACAAAGCCATAGGACTTCGAGGTTGCTTGCTTATGCAACGTAAATCATCATCTTGTCTTTATGACTTTATATAGCCCTGCCATACAATGTAAGCCCTAACTCCTCTTAGGATTCCGAGGTTGTCGTTCGTCACGACCTAAATCCTCACATCTTTCAGGCTATTTGTGTGATAGTTTCACACGAATGTAAGCCCTAACCGATAAAGTTGGCAAGATGAAACACCTAAATATTTCTCCTCAAAACTGAAGCCAAACATTAGGATAGCTTGGGAAGTCACCGAGATTCTAATCTGGATCCATGACATCTGCTAGTTCTTCCTTCTTTGGACTCCACAACAAAATGTTCCAAAATTGAACCAATCTCCCTTCATACCTCTACGTCCGATCTCATTGAAAAGTCCTACCCTTTAAAACTCCTTGAAGATAATGTTTCCTGATTTTTATTGAGAGTCTTCTTTCATGAATTTGGTCATTTAAGATGTAATTAACTATATGGGCTTGCCCTTATAAGAAGCATGTATGAACCCAGCTTAATATAAACCTAATTTAATTCTTTATAATAAATAGGGGAACTTGTCGAAAAATACAGAGGTTCGCAGACCAAACGGACGCCATGTATTCCTTAGTTTATTTGATTGAGCCTCATCCTCAAGTCTTGTGTTTATCCTTCAAGATAAATACAGGATTTGAGGTACAACGCTCTTTCATTTAAACTTTAAAAAATATGGGGTCAGTTTGATTTCATATTTTTTTTTCTAAAACTAACTATATATGTAAATTAAAGCATCCTTCCCAAGCGGGCGACAGGATTTAGATTTCGATGACCAACAGCTTCTTACGGGCAACTCCCCCAACACAAAATGGCACCGACATCGGCCTCAATTTGTTTTACATACTTCTTGTTGCAGTCCGTTGACACTCCAGCTCACTCTCCATTTGAATAACAACTCTTCTACTAAAACCTTCTCATCATTCCAAGGGTTTAAGTAAAAATTATGAGGAAAAGAAAGTTCATCATTATAATAGTCATGATTATTCCAACTACATGTCCGATTAAATTGATTATCTTCCCAAAATTGGTCTTCTTCTACAAAATTATTATTCATGTTAAAATTCAAATGATTTTTCAACCAGGATTATAATAATTGGAATAAAAATTATGTATCTCGTGGCCAGTTTCAATCCACTGTCCAAATGAATTTTCAATCATAATTGGTGTTCCTTGAGGATATCTTTCTATCTATTGATCCAACTTCCTCACAATATCTGCAACCTGAGAAATTAAAATTGTAAGCATATCTTCTTTTAAATTTGCCTCTCTTGGGGTTTACTTGTTTACTTTTTCAAAGCTACTAGCTTTATAATCCAAATTTGAATATTCATTATATAATTGATCTGCCATTTCTACAATTAATTCATGGAGTCTTTTCAAATCTCTACCAAAAGTTCTCTCCAAATCTAACTTGTAAAATTCAAGATCTGCATCTTTTGAACTACGCATACAAATCTAAACAATTAACTAATAGGAAAGACATCAAAAACATTTTAGGTATTTTAAATTTTCTTTAAAATAAACACAAAATAATTAAACACAATATATAATAATACAATAAATTTGAAATCTAAGTCTTACAGGTTTAACTAAAATTCTCCTAAAGGTTCTTACCGAAGCTTCTCCAGCAACAGCGCCAAAATTTTGATTCAGCGCTAAAGTGTGCAATTTTTTTGTGTCTTATTTTGTCAATTTAAATCCCCACTAATAGTGCAAAAAGCTTGATCCATCCCAAAATTACACAGTAATTTAGCTATAAAAAATATGTCAAAAAACTTGACCTAATTTATATTAAATAGTTAATGTGCAAAATCAAAATGTTATAAAATATATAAAAAAGTTCACACACTATTGGTTCTACGCAAGTGCACGTATTGCTTCAAGTAATATAGGGCTTTCTTTAAGGAACCAAATATCGATTCCACAGAGAAGCGCAGTAAGCAATCCCTTAGGCTAATTATAGTCTACTACTATAAAGTCTTAGTTTTTGAAGATGGAAATCCTTATAATAATAACTTAAATCACAATATTCAAACTATAAAAATTAATGTAAGAAAGAAAAGTTTAAATAGTTTTAATGAATGCTAACAAAAATGTAACTAAAAGAACTAAGTTTACTAAATGAGTTTCTAAACTTCAAAACTAAACTTACTAAGACTAAATAAAGTTTTGTGACAAAGAGTTCAAATTTAAGAAAACATCCTTCCTCTTTATAATGAGTGAATGATTGTGAAGAAATTAAAATCATTTGAAAATATATAAATTTTTTTTGTGTGAAATAGGAGCAATTCTATTATTTACTCTCTTTCGAGTGCATAAAGAACATTGACTAATCCAGAGTTTGGTCTCTTATTCTATAGTTAGGCTGAGAGAATATCGACTACCACTCCAAAGTTCCCACTACTCCCTCACCTGTGGGCTAACAATCTTGCATCAATTTCCAATCAACTCGACCAAATTGAGGATTTTAATCTATCCCCTTAAAATCTTCAATTGCACCCAACTCCATGGATGAAATACTCTCCCATCAAATCAAATGTGATTCTCCCCATATTGTAGAAATCATAGCCCTTTCAAAATATATGTTTCTCAAGACATTTTAACATTTCAATTGATCAAATGGAAAACTAAATGAAGATGTGGGTTTAATTATTCATAAATTATTGGCATTTAAAAATGTATAAAAAATTTAATTCTTCATAAAACCATATCACAAAGTAGGGAAAATGATTAAGAAGACTACTCAGAATTCATGAGAAGGATACGACAAAGCATGGATTTATTAATAAAAACAAGTTTATGAAGTAAAAGAAATAAAAGACAGAACTTGTCTCACAATCTTTCCCAAGCAAATCCGTAGAAGTTCTCTTCAACCATTTGTCTCTTTACAAGCACTCTCAATTCTCTCTTAGAAGTGTCATGAAGAAGAAATCTCTCACCTTTTCTCTCCTCTTACAATCCTTAAAAAAAATCTACAAGCCCTTGCCTCTCTCTCTCATGCCACACACACACACACTCACTCACACCACTCTATAAACTCCTCTTAAAGCCCTAGACTTCCCTCTCTTTTATAAAATGATGCCTCACTTCAAAAAGAATTCAACATTCCCTCTAAAATTTTATCCAAATGTCAACTCTTTTGAATTCAAAAAATATGTCCATTGATCCAAGAGACATATCCCTTCATAAAAGAACATTCCAAAGTGTGTAGATGCATTATATCACTCCAATGGGTGTTTGGAACAAGTCTCCCTTTGAAAATTCGCCCAAAATGCATCGCAAACTGCCTTAATCCACCAAAAGTCAACTCAGGCGCATCATGCACCATCCTACAGCAGCTCCACTATTTTGCTCTGTTTGGCTCCCTTTTAGCTCTGTTTCACCCCGTTTTAGTTGCGTTTTGCTCTTAACAAATAAACCTACAAACTAATCATGAAAAAAACCTTTCTTTAAAGTGTAATTTCGTTCAAAAATAATTGAGTAATGAAATATAGATTATGCATAGAAAGACATACCGAAATGTGCCAAGTCAGAATTTTCTTTCTTGCTCGTTTCTACTCCAAATTGCACTATTTTTTCTTCATTTTCTCCAAAAGTTCATTTCTTGTACCTTAAACCAAAAATATCTAAAACAAATTCCTTTAATGTGTAATATCATTAAAAATTATTTAAATTTAGCATAAAAGATATATGAAAAAGAAGGTATTTTTTAGGCGTATCATCATTCTATCAAGTCTAATGACCCCATGACTAACTTAACCCATGACATGGTCAAGCGAGTCACCTTGATCAACTTTACCATTTTTGGTTAACTTAGTTAACTTGGTAAAACTTTGTCAACTTTACCATTTTTTGTCAAAATTTGGTCTTTTCATCAAATTGTTTTATTCTCTATTAATTAATCATTTAATTGCTAAAAGAGAATGGAATTAAAGTTTAATAGACCAACGATTTAAGTATAAAATCATGGTTTAAACACATGGCAAGACAAAACCCATGGCCACCCCAACCCCATACTTTACACTTAAACCCTAAATTCATGTTATGAAAAATTCTCAAATCATCACCCATGACCCATGGACCAACAATGACATGACAAACACTCATAAAAGACCCAAGAGCCAAAATTTTACCTCAAGTCAAAATTATCATCAGGCTATCATGAAGGAAAGGGAGGATGTGTCATTCCTTAACGAAACATGGAAGGAATACAAGGTGAGATCATCACTCAACACAACCTCCATCCAATAGATGAAAGACTCAATCAAGCCATTATCTTATCCATGATTAAAGTCATCATGACTAAATTATGGAAATGGGGAAAGAGAAGGCTTATGTGTCATCTCATCTCAAACTTATCAAATAATTCATGAAATCATGTGGGGAAGGCTAACTCAGTTCATTTTAAGAAGCCTTATCCACTTCATGAACTATCCAATCATGAAAAAACAGACCATGGACATCCCATATATCTATCCTCAAGTTTATAATGTAAAATTCATGGGGAAGAGAGAAGATGGATGTGCACATCTTCTCATAATCATGGATATGCACATCTTAGTTTCTTCATAAGGTACACATCTTCTCATAATCAGATCCTTACATTGTTTATATAAATAAGACATCCCAAAAATATGCTTTAACATCATGAATGAATTTCCTTTGTAATGTCAGCATAGGTGGTAAAATATCACTTACAATATAATTAACAATATCAGCATACCATGGATTTTCCACTCACTAACATTATAAAGTTGTTTGTCAGGAAAACTGTTTGTAATTTCATTGTCTGCATCAGATAATTCATGGCAAATGATCAGCAATTTGATTATCAGTTCCCTTTCTATCAATAACTACAAGATCAAATTCTTATATCAATAGTATCCATCTAATCAAGCTCGGTTTGGCATCCTTCTTTTGCATCAGATATTTAATAGCAGAGTGATCAGTATGCACAACACATTTAGCTCTAATTAAATAAGATCTAATTTTTTTTAAAGCATATACAATGGCGAGTAGCTCTTTTTCAGTAATAGTATAGTTAATTTGAGCATCATTAAGAGTTTTTCTAGCGTAGTATATCACTTTAAAAACCTTTTCATATCTTTCTCCAAGAATAGCTCTAGTTTTACTAGCGTACTATATAACTTTAAAAATCTTTTCATACTTTTGTCCAAGAACAGCTCCAATAACATAGATCACTAGCATCACACATCAGTTCAAATGGTTTCTCCCAATTAGGTGAAACTATAATAGGGGTCGTGATTAATTTTTCTCTCACTAGCATCACACATCAGTTCAAATGGTTTCTCCCATTTAGGTGAAACTATAATAGGGGCGGTGATTAATTTTTCTATTAATTACTCAAAGGTATTTAAATAGCTTTCAGTAAATTCATATTTCTTGTCCTTTTCTAAAAGTTGGCATAGAGGTTTAGTGATTTTTGAGAAATTTTTAATAAAACGCCTATCCTTTTCTAAAAGTTGGCATAGAGGTTTGGTAATTTTTGAAATATCTTTAATAAAACGCCTGTAAAATCCACATGTCCAAGAAAACTCCTAACGTCTCTTACATTAGTAGGAGGTGTTAGTTTAGATATAACTTGAATTTTTGCAGGGTCTGTCGAAGAAAACTTCTAACTTCTCTTACATTAGTAGGAGGTGTTAGTTTAGATATAACTTGAATCCAAGAAAACTCCTAACTTCTCTTACATTAGTAGGAGGTGTTAGTTTAGATATAACTTGAATCTAGAGGTTTGGTAATTTTTGAAAAATCTTTAATATAACGCCTGTAAAAACCAACATGTCCATAAAACTCCTAACCTCTCTTACATTAGTAGGAGGTGTTAGTTTAGATATAACTTGAATTTTTGGAAGGTCTGTCTAACCCCTCTTACATTAGTAGGAGGTGTTAATTTAGATATAACTTGAATTTTTGCAGGGTCTACCTAACCTCTCTTACATTAGCAGGAGGTGTTAGTTTAGATATAACTTGAATTTTTGCAGGGTTTTAGTAATTTTTGAAAAATCTTTAATAAAACGCCTGTAAAAACCAACATGTCCAAAAAAACTCATTCTCTTACATTAGTAGGAGGTGTTAGTTTAGATATAACTTGGATTTTTGCAGGGTCTGTTTCCGACCTTACGTTAGTAGGAGGTGTTAGTTTAGATATAACTTGAATTTTTGCAAGGTCTGTTTCCATACCTAGTAGGAGGTGTTAATTTAGATATAACTTGAATTTTTGCAGGGTCTACTTCAATATCATTTTTTAAGAGGTGTTAATTTAGATATAACTTGAATTTTTGCAGGGTATTCTTCCATACCATTTTCGTTACATTAGTAGGAGGTACTAATTTAGATATAACTTGAATTTTTGCAGGGTATGCTTCCATATCATTGAGGTGTTAGTTTAGATATGACTTGAATTTTCGTAGGGTCTGCTTCCATACCATCTTCCAAACTAGGAGGTGTTAGTTTAGATATAACTTGGATTTTTGCAGGGTCAGCTTCCATACCATCTTCCGAAATTTTATGCCCTAGCACAATTCCTCCTGCAACCATAAATTGACATTTCTCCCAATTTAGAACTAAATTAGTTCTTTAGCATAACTCCAAAACTCTTTCAAGATATTCTAAGCATGCGTCAAATGATATTCCAAATATAGAGAAATCTTCTATAAATACTTCCAATCTATCGTTAATTAACTTACTAAATATGGACATCATACATCTCTGAAATGTTGTAGGTGCATTACATAATCCAAAAGGCATTCTTCTAAAAGCAAAAGTTTCAAAATGACTAGTACATGTTGTCTTTTCTTGATCCTCAGGAGTAATAAGAATTTGATGGTAACCGGTATATCCATCTAAAGAGTAAAAATATTTGTGCCCAGCAAGTCTATCTACTATTTGATCTAGGAATGGTAGAGGAAAATGATCTTTCCTGGTGGCAGTGTTTAATTTTCTATAATCAATGGATATGCGTCACCCAGTGACTTGTCTGATAGGTTTTAATTCATTATTTTCTTTTATTTCAACAGTCACTCCTCCTTTCTTTGGTACACAAATAATTGGACTTACTCATGCACTATCTGAAATAGGATATAAAATTCTAGTGTCTAACCATTTAAAAATTTCTTTTTTTACTACTTCTTTCATTATAGGGTTTAATNTTTTAATTTTTCAGGAAGCTTTTTCTGAATAATTGCACTACACTCTTTGCTAAGTGCAACCATTTCGTTATCCGTGAACTTCCTTTTTATGTTCAGAATATCTTTCATAAATTTCACATAATTGGGTATCTGCTCTAAAGCTTCTACAAAGGGAATATTCACTATTAACTTCTTAAGAATTTCTAAAAATTTTGAAAATTTTTTATTAGTTTATGTTGCTTCAATCTTTGAGGAAATGGTGGTGGAGGTTTTGCCGTAATTTTCATTGGTGTAAATGGATACTCTAAATTTGGGTATTCATGATCCTTTTCTTTTTCGGAAATGGATACTCTAAATCTGGGTATTCATGATCCTTTTCTTTTTTGGTATCCACTTTCTCTTTCTCTTCATGATCCTTCTCTTTTTTGGTATCCACTTTCTCTTTTTCAGTTTCTATTTCTTTTTGCAATCATGATCCTTCTCTTTTTTGGTATCCACTTTCTCTTTTTCAGTTTCTATTTCTTTTTGCACTCTTTCTTTTTCGGTATCCACTTTCTCTTTTTCAGTTTCTATTTCTTGTTGCACTCTTGTCTCCAATTATTTTCCACTTTGTAATTGAATTGCCTTGATTTGCTCTTTTCCTTGATCTTTAGGATTTGGTTCCACATTAATTGGAAAAGTTCCTAATGTTAGGTTACTAAGCGCAGTAGCGATATGCCCTAATTAGTTCTCAATATTCTTAATAGCAGTTCCTTGATGTTGTAATTAATTTCCTTGAATCTGTAATTGATTTCCTT
>JXCR01047499.1:375139-431802 GCA_002079205.1 Phalaenopsis hybrid cultivar | reverse complement strand
AACTTCCAAGGGCTTTGAACTCCCTGAATCTTGGATGTAATCTTCACTTTAGTTGTAAAACTCAACATATTTTAACAAATCAATTGGCCAATTTGAAAGTAAATTAAGATTGAAGTGAAAAGATCATCACAATTTCTTAAACTTTTTCATGGCTTTACCAATTTAAATCACCATTTCACAAATCTCAAGACAAGGAGAAAGACAGAGAAAACTACTCATAACTTATGGGAAAAGCACAAAAAAACTCAAAATTCATATATAAAATCAAAGCCATACAAACTATAACAAATCAATAACTTATCTCTAAATTTCTTCCCAAGAACACTCCTTGAAGTTCCTCTGGATCTCTTCCTTTCTTTACAGCACACGGAATTCCTCTTCGAAGTATCAAGGAGGAATAAATCTCTCACTTTTCCTCCACTCTTACAATTTCTTGAGGAATTCCTCACAATTACACGCTCTAGCAAGCTCTCTACACACTAATGGATCCTATCTAACCTCTAGGACTCCTCTATTTTTGGCCAAAATCTTCTCTTTAAAGATGTGGATGAGTTTTCCCAAGAGTTGCTTATGCACCCCTCCAAAATCCGGCCTTATCCATTGTACAAGTACACATAACCGTCGATCCCACCGTCAGCGGCCTTGATGGCGCTGTCGGCGACATTCTGGAGATTTTGTCCTATATTCTCGGGAAAAGCTCGCCGTCGGCGGCGTCGATGGCGCCGTTGGCGCCCTAGTGCAATTCTCCACATTTTGGTCCTTTTTGCTCCAAATTCGCTCCTTTTTGCATCTTTTTGCTCCATTGACCTTAATTCATCATTCCTGCAACAAAACATTAAAAATACCTTTCTTTAAAGTGCAATATCATTAAAAATAGTATAAAAAAGGTACGAAAATCTCAACATATTTTACTTTGGTGAAGCCCATGCACTAAAGATGGCCTAACTACCCAAAAGTCACCAAATTAAGGACTTCACAGCCATTAGTTGGACCCTAGTGACCAGCCTAAACATCTTAAAACTAGCTAAACGAAGCCATGGACCAAAGGTCCCCTAAATTAAGGGATTTAATTCAACATTTGCTTAAGCTTAGGATATTTTTTCCTAAACAAAGACTAAACACATTAAGTTGCTCTGACATTATCACCTGGCTCACCTAACCTCCCTAGCCACCTCCCCTGCCTACTGGCCGGAGAATGTCCAAACCGTGAGCCATCCCCATGGGATTAAACTCAATTCAAACGTAGAGGCCACCTGATCAAAATTGAAGCTTTGAGCCTCTCTGCCCTCCACCTAGTCAACACATTTCACCCCCCAATTGGCCATAGGTGCAAGCCTAAGGCCATTTTTATAAAATGCCCCCCTCCATGGCCATGCAGGTAGAGCTGAAAATTACTCTAAGAGACTTCCCCAAATTGATCCCAAAGCCTCTTTGAGACCTCCTCAGTGCAACCCAACCAGCACATTGCCATGAATCCCATTGTCGGAGCCAAATTTTTTAGCTCAAAACCTTGCCAGAGACAGGACAAAACTCTCCACGCCTATAAACTCTACCAAACTCAAATTAAACTCACCCACAGCTTCACAACATTGAAAGAAGCCAAAGTCCCATCAAATTCCCCTTCCATAGAGCCCCTAGTATATACTTTGATCAATACCTGAAATCGGCCTTGGTCGAATTTGGGTCTAGACATTTCACCATAGCAAGAGGCTTAATCTCTAGCTTCTTTGGACCCCAACGAATGTACCGAGACTCTCTGATTGAAGCTTCCCTTCTCAGAGTCAAGATATTGAACCTCTCCTCCTCCTGACCCTATTTTGATTCTCCATCTAATTAGGCATAATTTAATTGCATGATTACTGTATGGATATGTTCGTCTCACTTAGACGAGTCCATTGGATCAAACCCGAGGTGATTTGGTTGAGTCTAGGCTGAGATATTAAGGTTTTAGTGTGGATGGTCACGGGATCACTCTATCGGGGACGATGATAGGGAGCCATTCGATCGCGTGTATATTAGATGGACGTAGGAGATCGAGCAAGACAGCATTTCCTTACATGAACCGCGGGACGAGTCAGCGACTACGTGGATGGTAGCGTCTAACCAAAGCATGCCACGCGTGCTTTTGGAGTTGCCTAGGATACAGTCAGCGTCGCGCATTTAAATAGATAAATAAGGAATTTAAAAAATCAGAAAATGATCACTAGCTTTTTGAATTTTGGTGTATAAAAATCATAAAAATGAAATAAAAATACTGTCTTGCTCAGTGAACAGAGTAGAATAATGTGGAAATAAATTGGAGTCCATTTGATGCATATTTTATTTTTAATTAATTAAACACTGATTTGGATGTTTTGATGCTCCATGCATATAGTAATCTCACCATGGCTTGAGATTTTAGCATGTTCTTACCTCTATTTTAGGGAACATTCCCTGACTTTTCCAAAGTGAGAGGAAGTCCCTAGACAGAGAATCATATTTTTCAAGTTTATATGCACTATTTGCTTAAAATAATCATGAAAATTAGCATGTTGCTTAGAGAAAATCCAACAAAATTTTGGAAGGTTTAGGATGACCAGAGAGCCTTTAAGAAAATTTTTCATTAGCCAAGTCATTCAAAATACGCCTAATCTCTACAAACCCTAAATCACTAAGATAACTAATTTTAAAAAATACAAATAACAAAATGACTTAATTTTTTATCTTCACTATTTTTTAGGATCCAGAGGACTCACAATAAAAATTTTAAAGCATTCTGAGTTCATTTGGTAACTTAAGTTGATTTTCAAATATAAATAACAATTTTGTCACTAAATTGATTTTTAATAAATAAAATATAACTTAAAAATTTACAAAAACTTACTTTTTGAGTTCTTTATGATCAGGGGTATTTTATAAAAATAAAATAGAGTTCAAAAAAAAAACTTGAATTTTAACCTATTTATGATACATCAATAATTAAAAATCAATAAAAATCTCAAAAATAATAAATTAATGAAAATATTCTAAATTATTTCCTAAGCACTTAGGAATAATTAGAATATTTTTTTTGATTTTCTAAATAAAGATACTGAATTTTAATGCTTAAAAATAAATTTTAAAGGCTAAAAATGGGTTTTCACTAAAAATAATTCCAAAAAGAATATTAAATTTTCTCTTTTGAGCTCTCTGATCTTTGGAAGATTTTTCAAAAATATAAAACTTAATTTTCACAAATTTATATATTTTATATTTAATAAATACCCCAGAACATAAACTAATTCTTAAAATTCAAATAAAATTTAAAAAAATCATGAAATTTTGTCCAAAGGCTTCTCTCGTCTAGGTCTACCTCCAAAAAGAATTTAAGGGGATTAAGATTTACCTTGGTCAAGTTAGGATTTTTCTTTAAAAAATCATAATTTTGCATGAAATAATTATATAAATTAAAATAATTTTTTAAAAATCACCTTTTCTTCTCTGATGTCTTAATTGACCCATGAATGAGGTAGTATAAAAACTTCAAAGTCATTTGAATTGAATTTCACAAATTATAAAGTGTTAGAGCCTTAGGGGCAATTGTGTAATTTTTGAAATTTAGTCTTAATTAACATTTAGGCTTAATTTAAAAAGGGAAATAGGCAACCTTTGATCTTAATTTGTTGTTTGAAACATAAGGTGTATGACTTTTAAAGTTTATTAAAATTTTTTGTTTCACTTATTGAAAAGATAAGTTAATAAATTTCTAAATTATTAAAATTTGGAAGTTTATTAAAATAAAATAAACCCAGGACTTAGGGGTATGACTTTTGAAGTCAATAATTAATAAATTTAATACCCCTATTTTGATTTTAAAATGAAATTCAAATCATGAATCATGACCACCTAAAGCTTAACCTTTTCAAAACTAATTAAAACACTCACCTAGGTCTTAAGGGCTTAGTAGTGACTTAGGCTAAATCAAGTTTCATTTAAATAAAGATGAGAGAAGTAAATATCGTTGAAAATTAGAACATCTTTCAAACACTGCAAGCCCAATTAGGACCAAAATTTGATTAAGTGTTCCAATAACAGTAACTTGTCTCTTTAAGGGTCGTCATCCACATAATCTTCAAAATTAATTTACAAATGATAATTACCTTACTGTTAGGGATAATTAATACATCAAAGTTCATTAAGCATTAGGGTGTTCATAGGATGAATTATTAAGCAACATAATAAGTTTAAATGAGATAGAGGCTTTTCACCAAGTGATAAGAGAGAAGCATGGACTTGCTTCTTCCTCTTAACATGTTGGATACCTCAGAGATCTACTAAACTTAATATATTTTGTTATGCAACATCATCCTTTATTAAACTCCTAAAGACCCACCAAGATATGACCCAGGGATAGATAGGACGTCAAAATTTTACTTCCCTGTTTCGTATAAACCGTCTTAACATGACTTTTGAGTTTTAGGTGGTGGAACGAGAAGACTCGCCAGGTACGCTTTTACAGTTTTTAGCATCGTCTTTCTAGTACTTTCCCACTGTACTTTTATACCTACAAATTTGCAAGCTAAACAACGACGCCACCCTGCATGAAAACTTAAACTATTAGGATAGCCATAAAACCAAAACCAAAACCAAAACTAAAACTAAAATCAACCAAAATAAAATTCACCCCCATAACATTCAAAATATAAAACGACTCAAAATTTAATCACAAACATCACACAAAACTACAACTTTAACTAAATTAAGACGTCTCTATCGGATGATCGAGAATTCCTCGGAGGAGGTATCTACGGTTGCTAACGAGGCTTCCCACAGTCTAAATGAAATTATGGAACTCATTAAGTTGAGTATAGTAAATTCATTTAGACTAAGTGAATTCAATTGAAAATAGTGGTGCCGGAATGAGGGAACCGTAGGATCCTAATCGGTGTCATTATAATCAACCATAACATGCCCCCATAAAATTTAAAGAACTTCAACCATAGGGCCACCTAATTTAACATCATAACTTGACACACTAGAAAACCCAAACTCATCCCGGCAAGGAGCTTGGAGCTAGCATGGTGGGCAGCATGACTATCTTCAATAGCAAGACTCGTCTTCCCCAGCTAAACCAATCTTCCTTCCTTAGATATAAACAACAAAGCCATAGGACTTCAAGGTTGCTTGCTTATGCATCGTAAATCCTCACCTTATCTTTAGGCCTTTGTATACCCATGATATACAATAGAAGTCTTAACTCGTCTTAGGATTCTGAGGTTGTCGTCCGTCACGACCTAAACCCTCACATCTTCCAGGCTATTTGTGTGATAATTTGTCACGAATGTATACCCTAACTAATAAAATTGGCAGGATGAAACACTTAAACATTTCTCCTTAAAACTGAAGCCAAACATTAGGATAGTTTGGGAAGTCACCGGGGTTCCCCTCTGGATCCATGACATACCCTAGTTCTTCCTCCTTTGGACTCTACAACAAAATGTTCCAAATTTGTACTAATCCCCTTCCACACCTCTACGTCCGATTTCATTGAAAAGTCCTACCCATTAAAATTCCTTGAAGATAATATTTCTTGATTTTTATCGAGAGTGTTCTTAGGTGACTTTGGTCATTTAAGATGTAATTAACTATAGGGGCTTGCCTTTACAGAAAGCTTTTCTCATAATATAAACCCTATTTAATTCTTCATATTAAATAGGGGAAATTTTTGGCAAATAAAATGGTTTCGTAGTCCAAACGGATGTCATATATTCCTTAGTTTATTTGATTGAGGCTCATCCTCAAGTCTTGTGTTTATCATTCGAAATTGATACAAGATTTGAGGTATAGCGCTCTTTCATTTAAACCATAAAAATATGAGGTTGGTTTGATTTAATATTTTTCTAAAACTTAATATATATGTAAATTAAAATGTCCTTCTGAAGCGGGCGACGAGATTTTGATTCCGGTGACCGACAGCTTCTTACAGGCAACTCATCAACCAAAATAGTGCCGACATGTAGGATGACATTCTGAAGTAGAAAAGGTAAACCTCAAAAAAAAAACAACAAAAATAAATTGACAAAATCATATAATAAAACACATCAAAAAAACCAAAAAATGAAAACAAAATGATGATAACAAAACACCTTAAAACAAAATGACAACAACAAAACAAAAACCAAACAAAAAAAAGGAAAAAACAAAATGACATGACATGACATAAACAAAAAAAAAACAAAACCTTTAGGGTAGAATCAGATTCTTAGAAACCTATTACTATAGGAATAAACAATTGATGTTTCTTTCCTTGACCTTGACATTTCTTAGAAGAATAGGTGCTAAATTCAATTAGGAGTTTTCTTAGAGAGTCTTGACTGTTTCGAATGTAATTAACTATAAGAGCTTATTATTATAGAAGAATGAAGAACTTAGAAAAGGTAATATACCTAAATCTTTTGTTACAAAGTTTTTCATGTGGTTTTCCTTATGTGAGAAATTTTTTTTTCCATAATGTCTACCATAATGAAGATCATTTCGACATTTATTTTTCTCATGTTTTTTTTCCCTTTTCTTCCTTCTCCTAGTTTTTTAACATATGATAATAGGTTACTTGGAGAATAGGGCAATAAAATAGTTAAACTGAGTGGTGACTCCTTTTAATAACGATAATAAATAAATGACAAGATGACAGGAATTAGCGAAGGCAAAAACAACATGATGTTTTGGTGGTTGGCAAAGCTCTATGTAATTTAAGAGCTAGCATTATCCTCATTCCCTTATCAATATTTACATTGTTAGGCTTAGGAGAGATTTTTCCCGCAACTTTAGCCCCTCAGTTAGCTGATTGATCAATCATAAATATGAATAAAGTTATAGAAAATGTACTAGTGAAGGTAGATAATTTTATCTTCCTTATAGATTTCATTATTTTAGATATGGAGGAAGATAATAAGACCAATAATTTTAGGAAGACCTTTCTTTGCTACTAGACGAGCTTTGATAGATGAACATAAAGGAGGGTTAACCACGTGTGTTAATAACCAGGAAGTCATTTTCAATGTGTTAAAGTAACTGTAGTATCTAACTAAGGAAAGAGAATATGACTGTAATAGAATGGAGATTATTAATTATTTAAGTAATAACAAATTTAGAGAATGTTGTTAAATTAAAATAGGACAATAAGAACTAGAGCATGAAAATGACACTGATTAACAAAATAAGCCTATTAAGATAATGACTGGCAATTTAAACAAGGTTCAGGAAAGGTATAAGCTTTTAGATGCCACAGAAAATAGTAAACCTCTTACTCCTTCTATTGAAGAACCTCTTGAACTTGAGATCAAGGTGCTCCTTACAAATTTAAAGTATGCTTTTCTAGGTATCTCATCTACACTATCTCTTATAATATCCTCTTGATTGACTCAAATTCAAGTAGAAAAATTAATGGAAACTTTGAGATATTATAAGAAAGCCTTTGGGTGAAAGTTAACAGATATTAAAGGTTTTTGCTTTTCAATTTATATGCATAGAATTTTAATGGAAGATAATATAAACCTAGAGAAGATCCTCAATAGAGATCGAATCCTCTCATGAAAGAAGTTGTAAGAAAAGAAATTTTAAAGTGGTGAGATGATGGAATCAACTATCTTATTTCTGACAGTGTTTCGATTAGTCCAATTCACCGTGTTTCTCAGAAAGAGGGAGTCACCGTAGCTGTAAATGAATGAAATGAATTAAATTCAATAAGACAAGTCTCTTGGTGGTGAATGTGTATTAATTATAGAAAATTAAACCTCGCCATAAGGAAAGATCACTTTCTTCTACCATTTATAGACCAAATGTTGAATAGGCTAGTTGGTCATTTATATATCTATTTTGTGGATGGAAACTCAGGATACAACCAGATACCTAAATCTCTTGAAGATTAAGAAAAGATGAAATTCACAAGTCCGTATAAAACATTTACATTAAGAAGAATGTCTTTTGGTTTATGAAATGCACATAAAACTTTTCAAAGGTGCATGATATCCATTTTTTGCAATATAATTGAGAAAGGAAGTGAAGTTTTCATGGATGATTTTTCAGTTTTGATAGCCTCATTTGATTCTTTTTTAGATCATTTAGCAAGAGTTTTAAAATGCTGTGAATAAACAAATCGGGTTCTCAATTGGGAAAATTGTCAATTTATGGTCTCAGGATGAATTGTTTTAAGACATAAATTTGCTGAAAGTTGTATGAAAGCAGGTCCAGCTAAAATACAAGTTATTTCTAATCTACATCCTCGTACTGCAGTGAGAGGATTTAGGAGTTTTCTAGGATATGCTAGTTCTTACATGCGATATATTAAAGATATTTCAAAAATTCTCAATTCTTTATGTCGTCTTTTGGTAGAAGAAGTGATATTTGATTTCAAATAGGACTGCTTATATGCCTTTAAATTAATAAAAAAAATTAATCATTTCATCTATTTTTATCTCACCTGATTGGTAAAAATCATTTAAATTAATATGTGATACAGGTGGTTATGTTATCGGGGTTGTGTTAGGACAAAAATATGTTAAGGTTTTTAAAGTTATATACTTTGTCAATAAAACTACTAATGAAGTTAAAAAAATTATACTACTACTGAAAAGGAACTACTGACAATTGTATATGATTTTGATAGATTTGGACCATATCAAATTGAAACAAAATTTATAGTTTATACTGATCATTTTGCGATTAAATATCTTATGCTGAAGAAAGATGTTAAATAAAGATTATTATGATTTCTAATGCTGTAATTTGATTTTGAGGTGATTGATAGAAAGGGTTTTGATGATCAAATTGTCGAACATTTTTTAAGGTTTGAACAGAAAAATTATGGTAATTTTGATGATGAAATAAATAAAAATTTTCTTGATGAACAATTATACATTGTATATGAGTGGTGTCTTCCATGGTATGCTGACAATGTGAATTATATAATAATTGGTGTTTTACCTGTCAAATTACACCAACAACAAAAAAAAATCTATGTATGATATCGAATCTTACTTTTGTGATGCCCTTATTTATAAAAGAAATGTGTGGATCAAGTCATTAAAAGATGTGTACCATTTGAAGAAACACAAGAAATTATTCAAAAACTGTCATGATTCTATATTTGAGGGACATTTGAAGATGATGGAACTACATTTGCGATCTTATAATCTTGATTTTATTTGCCTACTTTAATTAAGGATAATAGTAATTATGTAAAAACATGTGATCGATGTCAACGTGTATGCAAGATTTCTAGAAGGAATGAAATGCCCTTAATTTTACTTTAGAAGTTGAAATTTTTTATTTATGGGGTTTAGATTTTATGAAACCATTTATACTATCTTCGTGAAACATATATGATTTAATTGTTATGGATTATGTGTTTAAATGGATTGAAGCTATTCCTTTACCTCGTTGGGATGCTCAGAGCGTTGCAAAACTTTTTTTAAAAAATATTTCTAGTACATTTGAAATGGCAAGAGTGATCATTACAGATTGGGGAAGTTATTTTAAAATTAAAGAAATGATGATTTATTTAAAATATTTGGAATTAAACACAGAGTTGCCACAGTGTATCATCCTTAGACCAATGATCTAGCTGAAGTTTCAAATTGTGAAATTAAAAGAACATCAGAAAAAATTGTAACTCCTAATTAAAAGATTTGGTATGCTAGACTTGATAATGTATTATGGGCCTATATGATTGCATATAGAACTCCAAAAGAAATGTTACCATATAGGCTCATATTTGGAAAGGCATATCATTTGTCAGTAGAACTTGAGCATAAAGCTTATTGGGCTATAAAAAAATTTAATTTTAGTTTTAAAGATTCTGGTGAGAAATGATTATTAGATTTAAATGAGCTCGAAAAAATTAGAAATGAATCTTATGAGAATGCAAAAATTTATTTGAAAAAATAATAATTTTTTTCTTGACCAGATGATTTAAAAAAGATTTTGAATCTAAACAAGATTTACTTTATAATAGAAGATTGAAATTATTTCCCTAAAAACTTAAATCAGGTGGTCTGGGCCATTTATTGTAATATAAGTCTATCCATATGTTGCTGCAGATATTAAAGATCCAAAAACTGTAAGAATATTTAAGGTGAACAAACATAGATTGAAAGCTTACTTAAGAGAAAATAGACATATATTTGATATAATTTTGATGTATGATCAATTAGGCTAAGCATTAAATACATCAGACCACTGATGTTAAACCTAACACCTAGTGTGAGGCAACCCATGGTTATCTGTGTGGATTGATTTTTGTTCTTTATCATTGTAAACGTGTAGTTGTGTGGATATGTTGAAAATTATGAGAGTTAATGAGACCTACATGATGAGAAGAGGCACAAAACAATAAAATTAATGTTTAAGATGAAATTGAGATGTGCTAATTGGACCTTAAGAGAAGTATTGCTAGTTTTAACACTAGCAGCTAGGCGCCAAAGCTTGACTCCTAAAATCCTACAAAAAGATAGTTGCCAAAGCACCTAGACTGGTGACTAGGCACAAGAGTTTGGAAATGTTCAATTAACTGCCCTTAACACTTTTTGAACCTACTACATCCCCCTTAAAACTGTCATAAACCTATATGACGTTAATAACGGGTAATCATCTTGGCATTTGGGATCATTTAGTAGGAAGAAAAAGGTAAGAATCATTATTTCTTAGATACTTTGGTACCTCGAACCAAGGGAAGAAAAGCAATGGTGTATTTGATAAAAAAAGTTCATCAACAAAGAAGCTCAAAACTATTACAATGTAGTTCTTGTGTCAAATAAACTGATTGAGAAAAGAGGATTTATTACAGTTGGTGGTGACGTGGAAGAGGTAATTATTCAATGATGCTAGAAAAGGTTCTGTTACACTACCTCTAGAGCAGTTATTTCTGTAATTAAAAAGTTCTACGCTAATCTCCTGGAATAACATCAAGGTTTATTCTTTGTTAGTGGCAGGTTGGTACCATTAAGTCCATTTTGTATCGATGAATTTTTTATATTGTAAAATGTTCTTATTTGCTATTATGCCAATTATGCCCCAACCAACAACAAATTGAATGAATATTTTAGATTTATGGCTGATGGGCAAGGAGTTTAAACAATAAAGAACGATCCCTAGATAAAATTTTATTCATTGAACTGAATGCTCATTCAAAAGCATGGCACCATTTCATTTCTGCTAGACTTCTACCTATGAATCATTTAAGGGAAGTCAGTAAACAGAGAGTAACCTTAAATTTTTGTATCCAGACCATGAAGCTTATGATATTAGCTCCCTAATCTACAAATTCCTTATTAAAAATGCCACAGGGTGTACTACTTTGAGGTTAGGATCCCTTTCTATTATCATCACTTTATGTAAGAAGTTCAAAATTAGTTTTGAGACTTGGGAGAAGTTACTACACCCCTTTAATCCTATAAGCAAGTCTAATGTGAATCTATATGGAAAACATGTTGATTTTTGTCTTGGGCCTATATTTTTAGGTGTTTCTTCTACTTCTAGGACCTCTACCTCTCGTGCTTCTACTCATCCTCCAACTAGCATCGACACTATGCTTGATCATGTACGTGAGATATAAGATGATATATTATTTGTACAGAGTCAAGTGCAAGACAATGAAGATCATTTGGAAAAATTTAATTTTTTTCTCACATGGAAAAGTGATTATGAGGAAATTTTCAATACTTATGTTGTTAACATTCTTAAAGGAGATAGTATTATGGAGTTTCCTTTTTATCTACAATATATGAGGTATGATCTTCGAAATCTTATGGAAGAAGATGAAGATGAGGATGAGGATGATGAAGAGTAGTAGATCATTTTGAGTTTGGGTGTTACTTCTTACGACTATGTTATTATATTGGACTTATTGTTATTTGTTACTACTGCTTTGTAGATTTTGTACTTTTTACTTTTATAGTGCAACTGTTTCCTTGCTCTAGTTCATATATATGTCTGCTTGTGTGAAAGAGTAGTCTCTTACCTAGCAGTTCTTCATGGTATAACATGTTTAATTGAGGTTTACTTACTGTTACACACCTATATTTACTATTTATACCTTTATATTTTCTTATTTAGGACACTTGATAGAAGATAATTTAGAAAAAAATTTCTTCCTACCTACATTTTTGTATTAAATGTTGTAAACTATTTAAAAATTTAAGTTTTGGGGAGAGAGAAAAACTTTTAAAAGCTAAACATTATTTGTCCCAAATAGAATGCTTTGAAATTTTATTTCAAAATGACATATGGTAAGTGTTGTTATCTTTAGAGAATTATATTTTTGATTCTATGAATATATTATAGAAACTTAAGTAACTTTTTTTGGTCATAAGGGGTAGTTCTATAGTTATGATATTTAGTATAAATGAATATGGACATGATTTTACTTTTTATAATAGGAAAATTACATTTTTGGAACACTAGGAATCATTTATTTACACATTAAAAAGAATTGAAACTCTATGAAAAATTATTTTTAAAACTAATACAAATTATCAAGTAAAGAAATGTGATCAGTTTTTAACATTAGGAAGAGAATAGTAAAGATCAAAATGATTAAAGGCTATCCAGATATAATAATCCTGACAAAAAAAAAGTAAGGACTGACAAGATCTTGAAAGAATAGAAAAATAAAAGAAAAAAAGGAAAATAAAAGTAAAAAAAATATGTGGGAAGAAGCTTGAGGAAATGCCTAACTAAAACTTGGCTTCACTTGATCATCTAAATGGAAGAAACCTAATTCCATTTCTGAGCTTATTATCACTTTGAAATGTATTAGCCAAATCTTTACTAATTGAGTTATCATATAATTCTATCTTATAATTCTTCTAGGATTCATTAGTCTAACAAAATACAAATATTTTTTAAATGAATCAAAAATCAGAATTCCTAAATTGCTTAATAGATTTTTTTATACCCTTGTTCTAACCTAAGTTACTGAAAAGTTTTCTAAAGTTAAA
This sequence comes from Phalaenopsis hybrid cultivar, assembly GCA_002079205.1. Lineage (NCBI taxonomy): Eukaryota > Viridiplantae > Streptophyta > Magnoliopsida > Asparagales > Orchidaceae > Phalaenopsis > Phalaenopsis hybrid cultivar. Next base: position 418,849 of record JXCR01047499.1, on the reverse strand, counting down.
CTATTTCTTTTATAAGTTAAAACTATAAGAATCTTTAATGAAATCCACTACCATAATTTAATGAATATGGTTTATAAAATAGTAGATTTACTTGATGACAAGTAATAGTAAAGTTTTGGGAATTTTGACATGCATGAAAATGTGAGAATCATACTGATAGATTTTTCTTGCACAACTATATAAATAAATATAAATATATTCATGCTGGTTGGTTGTTTATCAATCGTGAAAATTTGAGAAACGACCAAACACTTTGACATGAGGGTTTGATAATGTTTTACTCTTAAAATTTTGATTAAACAAAGAATTAATAAAACCTTACGCTATTACACAAAATAAGTTAATATAATAAAAAGAAAACAACAACAAAGCCTTAATTCCACTACGTGTGGTCGGCTACATGAATCCTATTTCTCCATTGTGTCCTATTTAGTGTCATATTTTCATATAATCCTAAATATAAAAGATCATTTTTATACAATATTTCCAAGTCTTCTTAAGTCTACCTTTGCCTTTCTTAAAATAAATCGAATCTAAAATATCTACTCTTCTAATCGGATCATCAGATGGTCGACATTTATTGTGACCAAACCATCTATGACTACTTTCTCTAATTTTTTTTTGTCACAGGAGCTACACCAACCCTAGCACAGATATATTCATTTTACATTTTGTCCCTAAGTGTAAAGCCACTTATCCACATAATCATTTTTATATCGATAACACATAGCCTAGAATTACGCTTCCCATTTAAAAGAGAACATTCAATGCCATATAGCATTACAGGTTTCACCACCATCTTATAAAATTTTCCTTTCAGTCTTAGTTGTACTTTTATGTTACATAATATACTCACATCATTCCTCCACTTCAACCAACCAACTTGAATTCTACTAATAACATCGCCATCAATATCACCATCGCTTTGAACAATAGACTCGAGATATCTAAAACGTTCACTCCTTTTAATAATTTCATAACCCAAACTTATATTTCTGTCACTAGAGCCACTACTACTAAAATTAAATTCCATGTATTTAGTTTTACTTCTACTCAAATGAAGGCTTTTAGACTCCAATGCAGATCTCCGAAATTTAATTATTTCTGGGCTTCTTCTCTTGTCTTGTCCACGAGATGGATATCATCAACAAAGAGCACACACCAAGATATATTCTCTTGTAACTAAAACAAACAGATATGGGAATAAAGCTGATCTCTGATGCAATCGAACAAAAATGGGAAAATCTTTGGTCATTCCTCCTAGAGTTCGAACACAAGTAACAGCTCTACTTTACATATCTTTGATGACTTGAATATAAGTCATATCAACAACTTTCTTCTTAAGAACTTTCCAAAGGATATCTCTTGGAACCATATCATAAGCTTTTTGTAAATCAATAAAATCAAATGTGGATTCTCCTTATTATCTCAACTTCTCTATCAAACTTCTCAATAAACGTATAATTTCATTAGTAGAGTTGCCCGACCTAAATCCAAATTAATTATGAAAAATCATTGTAATACCTCTTAACCTATGTTTAATTACCCTCTCCCATAATTTTAAAGTGTGACACATCAACTTTTTTCGTCTATAATTTGCACACTCTTGTGCATCCCCTTTATTCTGAAAAATGAGAACCAAAATACTTATCCTCCACTCCTCAGACATATTTTTAGTTTTTAAAATAATAGTAAAAAATTTATTACGTCAAGAAACTCTCAAATTTTCTAAATATTTCCACACTTCAATTGGGATATCATCAAGCCCAACAGACTTTCCTCTCTTAGTTTTCTTTAAAGCCTCCTCAACTTCTTTTTTACTAATGCGATTATAAAAATTAAACATTTTATATTTATTAATAGTATTAAGATCACTATGGTCGATCATACTTTCAGAAACTTCATTAATAAGGTTTTCAAAATAATTCATCCATCTATGCGAATATCTTTATCTAAGAAAACCACTTTGATTTTTATCTTTAATACACTTTACATGAGTGAAGTCCTTACTTTTCTTTATTTTGTTTAGATAGTTTATACATATATTTTTTACCCTCCTTAGTACCTAATCTATTATTAAGATCATTAAAAATAGAATTTTTAACATCACAGATTGTTTTTTTGGACTCCGTGAGGGCCAATTGATATTTTTCCAAGTTCCCTATATTTTTACTTTCAAACCAATATTCATAACATAACTTCATATATTTTATCTTTTCTTAGACATTATTATTCCACCACCAACTATTTTTATTTTTAAAAACGTTTTCTTTTGATTCTCCAAGAACATCTTTTGCTACATAATTAATAGTATTTTTAACTTTATCCCACATAACATTTGCCTCTTCATGAACATCCCAAAATTTGAAATCTTACAATTTACTTATAAAAATAATTTTATTTATGTCTTGTTGGTTCCCCCATCTAATTCTTTAATGATGAGTCCTAGTAATCTTTATTTTACAATTCTTCATCTTAAAATCTAAAACTAATAAACAATGTTAGGTACTTAAATCCTCACTTGGATTTACCTTACAATCCTTACAATCTCTACAATCTTTTCTTCCCATAAGAAAATAATCAATTTGTGTTTTATTACATCAATTCTTATAACTAATAAGATACTCGTTTCTTTTCATCAATAAAGTATTAGTAATAACAAAATGACAGGCTAAAGCGAAATATAAAATAGCTCAACCTTCTTTATTAGTCACTCTAAAACCGTAGTGGCCAAGAATATTTTTGATATCTTCTATCACTCTACCGACATGTCTATTTCAATCTCCTCAAATGAAAATTTTTTCTAGAAGAGGTATAATTTGTATGAAGTCTTCTAAGTTATTCTAGAATTTATCTTTAGACCTTATATCTAAAATTATATGAAGAGCATAAGCACTTATATTATTAAAAATTTTAGTATCAATGATAATCTTAAGGGCTATAATTCTATCTCAAACTCTATTAATTTTTATGGCATTATCTTCCGAACTATTATATATGACTACACTTGCACCATTTCTACTGCGACTCTTACCAGAATACCAAAGTTTAGAACCTATCTTATCAATCTCCCCAACCTTTTCTCCAATCCATTTAGTTTCATGAATACATAAGATATTAATCTTTTTATCAATCATAATATCAACAAACTCCATTAATTTATTGTTGAGAATACTTATATTCCAGGATTCTATCCTAATATTATTTTCATTAGCTTCATTGACTAATTTTTTTATCTGCATCCGACCTAATGTGGGAACTGTTGCTTATTTGACACAACACCCGAGTGTCTGTGTAGCGGCATTTGCACACTTTTCACTATATTCAGGCTATACAGCGCGTCGCTTCCAAGGGACGTCTTAGGATTTACACAATGATTAAAAGGATTCATTTCACAATTTTTTAGATAAGTTCTATGCTGGCTATCGACTACCTAACGTAGCCCTTCACTTTTCTCTTTCGGACTTGGGATCGACAATGACAGTGTTGAAAAATAAACAAAACAATCTTATGCTGGAAAAATGTGTAATTATTGAGTATGATTGAAAAATAACCTTTTTTCTTAAGAAGACAATTGAATAACTTTTTTACTAAACAACTTTAAATGCATTATCATTTTTCCCAAATCTATAAAAGCCTAAAAAAAATAAATACTAATGCTTCTTTTTCTTTGAGCTGGTTGGTTTGCAGTATTTTTAAGCGTTACAAAATAATTCAAGCAATTTGAAAATTTAGTCATTTAATTAAATGGAAAAAGATGATGAGATGAGAAATAATCTATTGAATTATTTGAAATTTACATTTCATTTCTTTTATAATTTAAAATCACTTAAATTTGAATATTTTAACTTCGTTGCATCGCTTTCCCTTTTAGCCACCTTATTAGTTGCGGGACACCACCACCACCTCCTCCACGACCTCCTACACACACTGCCCATCCGCTCAATGCTGCCATCCACTTCTGGTTGCCAAACATGAACTGCTCAATGCCTTAGAAAACATTATTCAAAAACTAATAATAAACTGCAGATTTTTATTAGCAATTTGAACACAGAAAATTAATGTCCAAATTTTATTCCACAAATTATCAAATAAAATAAAGTACATCAAGTAAACTGAATTTTATTTTATTTTTGCGTTTAGAATGTACTCAACTTTTAAACAATTGCAACCTAATAACATGGTCAACTTTTATGGGTAAAATATTTTATGTTCAATTACATCAATTTAAAAAATGCCACAATTATTCAAAATTTTAGGTCTGAAATCCCAATATTACTTCCAACAATCACCCACCTAATTCGTTATATCATAAGTCAAACTTCATTTGGTTTTAACGTAATCTAGGTTTAAGCCGGCTATAATTTTTCAGTTTGGAACAAGATAATGGAAAATTTCGAAACGCAAACGATGAGAACAAATTTTTGTTAATAATCTAATATAAAAGGAGGATTACACGTATAGTACTTNATCATAAGTCAAACTTCATTTGGTTTTAACGTAATCTAGGTTTAAGCCGGCTATAATTTTTCAGTTTTGAAACAAGATAATGGAAAATTTCGAAACGCAAACGATGAGAACAAATTCTTGTTAATTATCTAATATAAAAAGAGGATTACACGTATAGTACTTGAAAATAAGGGATAGTGGTACTTTTAGATGTTATATTAAGAATTTGAAGGTGATGCATGTAAATATTGAAGTTTAGGTATAAGATAGTAAATAAATGAGAATTGTGTGCTGTGTATGCAAATGTCCCAAATTTATAAATTTGCAAAACTAATATTTAAGTCATCCAACTTATCTCGGACTCGGATCCAAGTATTTACAAAACAATGCTTTTAAATCATATTAAATAAAGCTACACAAATTAAGCTTTTGGTGAGCTAAAGTTAGGTTAGGTTAGGTCGAAAATAAACCAATCGAATTGAGAGTTGGTGGAAATCCGAATTGGAAAGGGAAAGAAGTTGAATTCGAAGACGCTATTAAGAAAATCTCACCACCTAAAAGCACATTCTCATGTGCTTTGCCCGTAAAATTTGATTTTATTGCATGTTGAAAAGTTCTTGCTCACACCTAACATTTTAAATTCAAATGACAACTCACACATATTAGATGAACAAAAATAATGAACATCACCTTTTTTAATCCAGGAAAAAAAAAAATCTAGCAAAATATTAAAACGCAAGCCAGTTCAATAAAAAAAAAATCTACATTATTGAATCCACATTTGTCCTCGATTCACCCCAAGGAAAAAAAAAACTCACAAATGAAGACGCAACAAAGATCATTTGAGAAAAAAAACAGTGAATTAACTGGAATTCTCTAATGAAGGAATGTCAATCCGAGAATTTATTATTTTTTCTGTACCACGTTACCACCCCATTTTTCTCAAATTTAAAAATGCTAGCCTCACCTTAAAGGACTCATCGTATTATTTTAAATAAAAGAATCCAATTAAAAGGGCTGGGTGAAACCCCGTACTGTTGCAGTTTAGTCACTCATTTCTAACAGTAACACTCGAAACGATAAAACCTTCATGAAGTATCATGCCCCCCTTTGGTCCTTTTCTCAAGCTCAATCCAAGATGTCGGGGTCGTCTGTACCCAACCTTTTGCCACCTCATAAAAAAATTTGAGTATCGATCGTGTGATATAAAGGGCTGGTCTCTGGGTAGCTGACTCCATTGAACTTGTGATCTACTGACTGGCTTGATAAGTACAGTATACGTCAAACATAATTATATTGGTTGTAGTCTATTTGCCTTAAAGTTCACTCCACCCTAGGTCAGTCGACCTTTGGCACCCGTTGTTTATTTTGCTTCTCATATCTCTTCAGTGCCTGGCGACAATCCCTTGAAGTTTGCTTGTGGAGATCCCTAGGCCGACTTGAGAAACTTTTCGGTTGCCCACCTTTATTTGATTGGATTCGTTGGTTTCATCATCATTTGAAAAGTGTGCTTTTTTATATGTACAAATTTAGTTCCACAAATCTCTTGAATCGTAAGAAGTCGTGCTAGAATAAGTACTAGAGAATTAATAAATTGAATAATTATTTCTTAAATCAAAAGTAAATGCTTAAAGCTTTAAACATTCCATTGGTTGTAAACATCACCCTCCTATAAATAGTTTGTCAAAACATTCTCATACTTTAATTGTCTTCTAGTTCGTCTGCCTGACTTCGTTCACCATGATAGAAATTTTGACCGATGAATAAGCTTAATATATAAAAAAAAAAAAAAAAGGACTCTGGGGTTTGTTCATTAAGTGTGCATGTGGTAGTGAGATGAAACAAAATGGAATCTTCGTCAACGAATCAGTAGGGATCTTGTCGAGCTGCTCCGGAGGGCATCGTAGATCCCACATCTGCTCGACATGGGTTCTCTCCAACGATAATCAGAGGCACTCGGTTGTCCGAGTTCTCCTTGTACGGTCCTAAGTGATGCTCCTTACGTTTTAGATGTTGAAAACTGCCGCTGTTGGAGTTGGCATCACAACGCCTGAGCCGGATCATGAGGACCTACAGGTGATGGTTAAGGAAGAGATCCACTTGTGATGGTTGATTATTATTACATATTGAGAGTCATTCCTTATGTTTTATTTTTACTGGCAATGGACTGGATGACCCATCTTGCCAAAATATGAATGAGCTTTTTGGTATGCTCATGAGTGAAGAGCTGGTGAGTGAAGGCATTGAGAGTACTAAGCCAGTAGTTTAGGATGATAGGACTGTTGTTAGGGGTGACACTTAGGTAGAGGATGGGCGAGGCGATCGGCTTGTGGTAGTTTGTCTGGTTATAAACTTTCGGATGACAACCCTCTTGTAGGTCGGTACGCCATGATTTTATGGGATTGCTCGGTTGCCTGACTTGGTTGACAGCCTGGAACGCACGACTGAGTTATAGATAGTCATATACTCTCTTTCCTTGAGTGCTCAAGGAAATGCAGGAAAAACTTTTGTATGTCTAAGCCCATACTAATTTGGGTCGGCTCGGACAAGTTATGTTCGAGGAGAGTTTGTATTGAAGACGCTCATTTGATTGGGCTACCTCCGAGCCAATACCATATTAGATCGTTATTTAATATTTTCTTCTCTTTCTTCAACCTGACATACAAAATTTTATAATGATAAGTTATTTAATAAAAAAAAAAAGAAAACTCGACTTTTATGTATTTTGATTTGTGATGTGATACCAGTTATACTTCATTGATCTAAAATTTCAGTACTTTTCTCATTTTACCCTTGTGCATTTTTAGGCAGTTATCACTTCTCTAACCCTTATTACTATGAGGGTTTTACTCTCTTCATTTTTATCATTATTCTCACTTGTTTCAATTTCTCATGGCATGCTCCACTTGAGCTTCTTCCTCTCGTACTTTATCTAGATGTGCCCTTTCAGTCAAATAAAAATCCATGGATTTTGCCAAAATAGTCTCCCAATATCAACCAAGATGGATGGTATTTAGGTGCAACAACACCATATATCTAATGTGTATGCCTCGTTCATCCATCTTCAATCTGACAAGAATGACAGTTGACGCAACTCATTTCATTGAAGACTTTGTCTTTTATCTGAACAAGTTATTGCTTGGGTTTAGACTCCTGATGTATGATAAACTTATGCCGATTTTTAATTTTTTTTGGCATACTTCTAGCTTAAGTGGTTTCCGACTTGAACATTATTTTTATGTCGGTGGTCATGTACATAAGTCAGTTGTGTATCCTCTAGTACNATCATTATTCTCACTTGTTTCAATTTCACATGGCATGCTCCACTTGAGCTTCTTCCTCTCATACTTTATCTAGACGTGCCCCTTCAGTCAAATAAAAATCCATGGATTTTGTCAAAATGGTCTCCCAATATCAACCAAGATGGACGGTATTTAGGTGCAACGACACCATATATCTAATGTGTATGCCTCGTTCATCCATCTTCGATCTGACAAGAATGACAGTTGACGCAAGTCATTTCATTGAAGACTTAGTCTTTTATCTGAACAGGTTATTGCTTGGGTTTAGACTCCTGTTGTATGATAAACTTCTACTGATTTTTAATTATTTTTGGCATAGTTCTAGCTTAAGTGGTTTCCGACCTGAACATTATTTTTATGCCGGTGGTCATGTACATAAGTCAGTTGTGTATCCTGTAGTAGACCAAGTTATTTAGCTTTATGTTTTCCTTTTGTACTGATGTCAACGAGTTTGCTTTTGTGTCGTGGCGGAAGGGTGTCCACTTCTTAGGCATGGAGAACAAGGTGAAGGACCAAAATTGTAAACTTCTATTTCACCACTTTGAAAGTTAACTGGCCAATTTTAATGACCCCTACCTACAGGTCAAAGCAGCTTAGGTCGAAACCTTCCTATGAGGTTTTATAGATGGAGTATGGTGTGATGGGTTCACAACTCAGTGTCCCAAATTAATTAGGGAACATTGGTTTTGGGAAGCAGTTGGCTCTAAATACTTGTGGCATTATGCTATGAATAAAATGGGTGTTTACAAGAAAATGTTGTTGTTGACCTAGCTTAATAGAGTATGAAAAAGGCGTCTGAAATAGCTTCAATAGGTATTGATCTTTGTATTCAAAATCTCCCTCCAGAGTGGTTATTTAAATAATTAGGACGGACAAGGTAATCTTTATTTAAAGAAGCTATTTTATTGAAGGATCAACAAGTAATGTTGTTTCTTAGAACGATTCTCACGTTAAGTTTGAGGGTGAGGCAACATACATTGATGACATAAATGAGGTTAAGAAAATGATTGAGGAGGCCAAAAAAAAAACTTTCACAAGAAAATTTTAGGCTAAAATTATCTGTGCGGAACCAAGAGACACTCAAATTCATTCTCTCAATGTAGTTACACATTTAGGAAGTTATTCATCTCAACCTTCTTTTCATAAGGGTGGAGCCCCTCTTCTTGAGAATGGTGTTGTCGAAGTGCACCCTTTGGGTGAAATGACTATGTTGAATGAAGGTGACGGGTCTCCCCTGAATGATGAGGCAACCTCATGAGCACAAGACTTGACTCATCCGGATGCCCAACTTAAGTTTAATATAGGTCAGCAACACAATGCCTTCCTTGAAGCATGGATGGTTGGTTTGCTCTAAGAGGCCCTTTATTCAATGGACTCAGCTATAAAAAGATGACATGGTGTGGTCGAGCATTGATGAGCATGGTTGGGGTTTTTTGTTTTGGGACTGACCCGACCCGCAATGACGTGTATTTTTAATCTCTAAATTTTGCCAAAAAAACATGTCTCAAAATATATCTAGCGACTAGTGTTAACAAATGTAATAAATTATGAATTATATGATAAATATCACACTACGGGGTGCTACACATGTACACATATCATTTTAAGTAATATAGGATTTTCCTTTAAAAATCCAAGTATCGATCCCACAAGGAAAGCAATAACTCTTAAAATCAACCCATAGAATTTTTATTTATATTACAAATTAAACATGTAAGAGGTCTAAAATGATATGTTTTCTAAAAATTACTATTAAGAGTTAAGAGAAAGTAAAAACTAAATATGTCAACATAATAAAATATAACAGCGAGTTTAGATATTATGGAAAACATTTCCCCTTTCATAGAGATTTTAACCTATGTAGGATTCAAGTGATTTAAGAAAAAGTTGATGTATTGTGACAAATAGAAGCATACCTTATTCTTTACTCCCTCCTAGTGCTAGCAAATAATATTGGTTAACGTAAGGCTGATTCCTTAACATCTTGATTGCACATCAGAACTATCTAGCCTCTCAGATCTAGATTCCCTTAAGCCTATGCCACTATGATGGCTAAATTTCAGCGTCAGGGTACTAAACCTTAATCCAAATTGAAAAGAAACTAGCCTAACACTCTAGAACAAACCAATTATACACCCATCAGAGCTTATCTCCCAATTTATTTGCACTCACCTTTAGGTGATCGTCATGGCTCTACCGAGAATTAAGTGTGATATCAACTAGTTGAGTAAAATCATAGCCCTCCCATGTCATTTTCTTTCTCAATAAATTTTAACCTCACAAGTGGTCACTTTGTAAAGTAAATGAAGAAACAATGAAAATACCATCACAATGATTAGGCATCTCCTCAAGCTTCTCATCACATTTTTTTATGTTTTTGCTTTTATTTTTCATTTTCTTTTAGGATCATTTTCAATCATTTCTTTTTTTTTCTTTTCTCTATTTTCTTATATGTCATGTGAGGATTATTATATCAATATAGCCTTTAATGATTTTGAATTTCACTATCCTCCTCTTAAAGTTAATAATTTCTCACTTTTCTTCACTTTAACAAATGCGTATTAGCTTTCAAGTTTCTTCATAAAGTCTCAATTCTTTATTTTAAATTATAAATCTAAGATCCTTAATATTTCAAAAAATACAGTTTTATTTACTTTAAATAACAAAAGCATAACTCTAAACCCTTTATAGTAAATATCTTAATTCTATCAAAAAATTTTACTTAGGTTTCTACAAATTTCATAAAATAAAAATTATAGTTTTCTAAATTTAACTCTATATACCATAGGTTATGTTAAAATTAATTTTGAAAAATACAATTCCATGAGGACAAATAAAGTTTAGTTTAAAAAAAATTTTCTCCCTTCCCCCAAACATACATTTTTTAAACTAATTTAAAGCAGGAATGTTTTTGAAGAAAGAGAAAAAAATGTTAAAATTTAAAATGGGGAAATTAGTGTAGGTACAAAAGTATTGAGTAGTGAAAAACATAAGAATAGCATGCATAACAATAAAATGTAAAATTGATACTACTCTAGCATTTAAACTAGAGCAAAAGATAAAATGTAAATCTAACATTTTAACAAAAACAATTAAGTAAAAAAACTAAATACAAGCACACTCAAACACAAACATAACTAATCACTAACACAATAAACTCAAAATATTCAAACACAACAAAGGAAAGAAAGAAGACAACACACTACACATGAACATCTCTATCCTATTTAGCATCATCATCACCATCTCCCAAATCTAAATCCTCATCTGTCTCAGAATGTGAATATGGTGTGAAAATGGGGCGAGTAGGAAATTCCACAGAATGATCACCGCCCCCCATATATTTCATCATAGCCTCATTATAGGCAAAATTATACTCAGCCTTCCTGAATATAATGTCATCATTATGGTACAAGTGAGATTCAATGCTTTTTACCGTATTTTGTATGGTTATGATATCTCCTTTTTGAATCATATTTTTTTCCACATCATTTTTTCCACAATAGAATCCAAAGAAATAGTATCAGAAGTAGATGGTCTAGAAACAGGAGCAGAAGTAGAAGCTAAAGTAGATGGTATGTTAACTCCAGTCCTAGCTCTACTCCCAAAATGTTTCTCATATTTTTCCTAGTTTGTTTTTCCAATGGATTTATGCGATGGTAAAGTTTCTTCCCAAGTCTCATACTTCACATTAAATACAATACACAAGGTATTAATAAAAGAAGGGTAGCCCAAAATTTCTGTAGTTCCTCCTCTTGATGAAACAAGCATTTTTGTATAAATAAGGAAGCTAATGGCAATAGGTTTTTTCATCTAAATACAGTAGTTTAAAGTGGCTTTCTTACTGGATACCTCACTGAATCGGTTAGTAGGCAGTAATCTACCAGATATGAAATAGCGTCATGCCCGAGGAGGAACTTTAAGTTTTGTGAAAGAAAAGTTCACCCGTCACCCATTCTTAATCTTCCAAACTCCATTTCCATGAGTTAGAAAACCCATAATCTCATCCAATTCATCATCAGTAGGATGGAACTCAGAAAAGAAGCAATTTGTAACACTATGCAACTTGTATATGTTGTTAATATGAACATAACTGTATCTACGTATTTCCAACATACATAAACCAAATCATCAGATTTGTGTGGCATATTAGCTTAAAACTCTTGGAAAACTAAAATTACAGTTATGACAGTGAAATAGTAAAAGTTTTCCCACTATCACTCCACAATTAAGTATTCGATTTTTTTGTGATGACATAAAAAACTGTGTTCTACAAACAATTTCTTTGATTGCAGATCAGTGTACCTATCCCATGCCCTTGCACTGGCAAACTTATCAGAATCAAAACTTACTTTTTTCCTTACCTCTCTTCACTTTTGGAGCCATGATTAATCTAAAAATTTTCAAGATAAATTCCAAAAATCATAAACAAAACTTCAAAAGGCTCCTAAAAATACAATTTAAACATAAAATAGTCATTCAACCATGACTTTCGCACTTTTTTCATCAAGTTTTAGAATTTTTGGCCTAATCAACAATGTGGATGAAATCCATTATGAAATCAATTCTTTTTTAAAGCCAAGGTGAAGATCTTATTCAAAGATGAAGAAACCCATAGTTTAGAGGCCTAACTTCAAGCCAATCAAGCACAAAATGTAACACTAGCTGAGCAAAATGACAAAAAATGGAGGAGGGAGAAGAACCAAGGTTAAAAATGGCAAAAACTATGGGTACAGGCTCTTAAAATGACTCATGGGTTAGTTCGACACTATAGCGCCAGGTAGTGGCGCTATAGCACCCTGCATAGCTTGATGAATAACGCTATAGCTCCCAAAAGTTGCACTATAGTGCCATTCATACCCATTCAGATTTAAAAAAAATATATATTTGAAAAGGAAATAGAAAATCTAAGATGTAGAAAGGCTATTCATCAAGTTTTAATGGTCACTTTTGTAGTTATTGAGTTCGTTGTCATACTAAAATTTCAAGTTCTCAAATTTCAATATGAATACATAAGTCCAATCTTTCACTACAGAACATAAATTATTTTAATATATTAATTATAGGTTCAATACTAGAACAAAACCACATAGAAATCATCAGATTTTTATACAATAAAATAATAAAAACCACACTATGTCTTAATACAAATATGATAGGTACACCACATGGAATCACTTAACTTTAAAATAGAAATATCTATATAAAAAACATCGTTTAGGACCACTCTTGATTGGTGGCGATATTCTCCATTCCGCTCACCAAACAATTTTGATTGTAGGAATGGTAGAAAGTAGCATGAGGAAATTCCTTAGCAAATTTTTCATCGATCCACTTGTTGTTGCATACATAGTCACTTGACTATCTTAGAAACAAGCCAATTTATTGAATTCCAGTTTCAACTGCCAATCCATATGCTCGTATTAGTGGAATAATTTTTTTCAAACTTTGTATGTAGAAGAGAAATCTCACCTTCAATCTTCTCTAGTTTTTCCATAAGTTACTCTAGCCTTAGTGCAAGAAAGCCATTTAAGTTGGTTTGAACATCCTTATGAACCAACTTCTTATCTTAAGATTTCTCTTTCTCATTACTCTCCATGATCTCTCAATATTATTGAAATTCTAGCTCTCAAATTTCCTTAAAATGCCTTGGAATGTCAAAGGGATACTTCAAATCCCATCTTAGGAAGTTTTATATAGTGGAAGAAGAAAGGAAACAAAATTTTTGGCATTCTAAAGGGTTATTCAAAATGTTGCACTATAGTGCCAGATTTAGCATTATAACACCAAACCAATATACTCATTATCAAATTTCTTTCTTCCACTTTTCAAATCCTTTAATATAGTAATGTTTTGTGCCAACAAAATTGTATAAGAGTCACAATTACTATATAGAACTTATTACAAAAGCAATTCAAATCCGAATCACACCGATAACTATGTGTTTCCTCCCACAAAGCACTTGGTTTAACATCATCATACCAACATAACCAATATTTTAATTAGGTTTGACCCAACATTAGGATCTCTTCAAATGCAAAACCCTCTCCACTTATGTAAGATTTTAATCTATGTCCAATTACATTAATCTCTCTCCCAATTTTTGGATCTTAAATATCAACAACTTCATATGGATATGCTCTTACCAAAGTAAATGGTCTTGACCACCTAGATTTAAGTTTTTCAGGAAATAGTATCAATCTTAAATTATAAAGGAATACTTCTTGCCAAGGCTCAAATTGCTTTTTTAGAATTTTCTGATCATGCCTGAATTTTGTTTTCTCCTTATAAATTTTGGCATTCTCATAAGCTTGATTTCACAATTCATCAAGCTCATTTAATTACAGTAATCGCTTTTCTCCAGGATCCATCAAATTATAATTAAACTCTTTAATTGCCTAGTAATCTTTATGTTCTGACTTAACTGGAAAGTGACATGCTTTTCCATATATGTGCCTATATAGTGTCATTCCTATAGTTGTTTTATAAGCAGTCCTATTGGCCCATAAAGCATTCTCATGTTTAGCAAACCAATCAGTCCTTTTAGGATTTACCATTTTTTTTAATATTCTCTTAATTTCTTGATTGGATACTTCTGCTAAACCACTATTCTGATGATTATAAGCTGTGGAAATATGATATTTAATCACAAAATATTGAGTTAATATTTCAATCATTCTATTCCTAAAATGACTTCCCGCATTTGTAATGATAAGTCGTGGCATTCCTAATCTTGTGAAAATAATATTTCTTAAAATTTTTCTACACTTTTAGCATCACAACGAGGTAAATAAATTGCTTCAATCTTCTTAGAAACATAATCCACAACTATTAAAATACAAATCTTTCCGAAAGATAGTACAAATAGCCCCACGAAATCTAATCCCCAAACAATAAAGATTTCAACTTTAAGAGTAAATTTTTGGGGCATTTCATCTCATCTAAAAATATTGCCTACTCTCTCATATTGATGAAATAATTTTATATAATTATTCACATCCCTAAATTATGTAGGCTAATAATATCAAGATTGTAAACTCTTAAAAGTGTTTCTAAAATGTCCCCTAAAATATGATTTATGACATTTTTGAGTAAGTTCTTGACTTTTCTCTAATGGTACACATATTTGAATAATTAAGACATTAAATTAATTATATAAATAAGGTTCATCCCAAAAGTAAAATTTTGAGTCATAAATGAGCTTTTTAATTTGTGTCTATCTAATCCATAAGGTAAAATATTGCTAAGTAGTTCACTAAATCAGCATACCTTGGACTTTGCCATTCATTAATGCCATATAATTGTTAACTAAGAAAATTATCATTAATTTCATTATTTAAGTCTTTTTTATTCTCTTATTCAAGCCTTGAAAGATGATCAACTATTTGATTATTAGTATATTTCCTATTCACAACATGAAAATCAAATTATTACATTCGAAGGACACATCTAATTAATCATGGTTTTGCATCCTTCTTCATCAATAAATATTTTATAACTGATTGATTAGTATGCAAAATACACTTTGTTCCAGTAAGATAAGATCTGAAATTTTCAAGAGCAAACACTATGGATAACAATTTGTTTTCAGTGATAGTGTAATTAATTTGAGTCTCATTAAGAGTTTTACTAACATAGTATATTGATACACCTAAAATATATAGTCTTTTTGTACACATTTTTATAAATATTTTTGAGATATTGCACTTTAAGGAAATGTATTTATATGTTTTTATCCAGGTACAATCAACTGAATGGATAATGATAAATGAGTGAAAAGTGAACAAATTTGGAGAATAAATGAACTGAGGCGCCTAAGCGCCCGGGACTGGCTAAAGCCCCCAATTTGATTTAATGGATAAGAATGTAGT
Organism: Phalaenopsis hybrid cultivar; assembly: GCA_002079205.1. Lineage (NCBI taxonomy): Eukaryota > Viridiplantae > Streptophyta > Magnoliopsida > Asparagales > Orchidaceae > Phalaenopsis > Phalaenopsis hybrid cultivar. The sequence continues at coordinate 403,227 of JXCR01047499.1, read as the reverse complement.
TCATGTGATTGAGTGCAAATAAATAAGGAAGTAAACTTTGAAGGCTATATAATTAGAGGGCTTTAGAGTGGCAGGCTAAAGCACCTAATTTGATTTAAGGTTTTAGGTTCTGATACAAGATGTTAGCCTCTCCGGGGAAGAAGAAGAGGGAACTCTAGAGTGAGAGCTAGTACCTTCCCTACCTAACCCATTTTCAAAACTATTCAAACTGTAGATTAGCCAATGCTCTTTAAAGAATCTCTAGTAAGGTTAAAGAATATTTTTGCTCCTATTTGGCATAACAAAATTAGAATACTTTCAAAATAAAATTCATATACTTGTTATTGATTCATGATAAGGAAAAATATATTTTATTTATATTGCCTTCATCTTGAAAGTATTTTCTTTAAGATAATTAGTTGCTTACCTTATTTTCAATTATAAAAAATTAGAAAAAGAATTGAATTTACATTCCTATTATAGCATCAAGAGTTTAAGTAAGAATACTTTGTGAAGTAAATTTTTGTTACTAATTTCTTTTGTTTTGTAAGTTACATATTGTTAGTTATCTCAGTGGATTCAACATTTGGGGCTTAATAAAAAGTCCTACATTACTTGATAACGATACGTATACTTGTGTAGTATCCCATATTTAAATATTATAATTGTACTCTTATTTGCTTCATAGTAAAAAAATTTACCTAACTTTTGCTTGTAATCAAGTTTATGGCTTTGTTGCAAAGTGAGAATCATTAATAAGGAAATTAAGCATGTAATCGCATACATTGCATTTTTCATCTATATAGAACATCAGGATAAAGTTTTTGGCTCCATTGTAGGAGAAAATTACAAAATTTTTAAGGAAATTTTTAGAAAGCAAAATTTTTATTTTTATAAAGTCTTATTTAAACTTTTAGATTAATTGTATGAATATTGTAAGGTTGTTTTTATATAAAATTCTTATTTGTGTTTTTTTTTATATTTTATGTGTTTTTTTTTATATTTTATGTGTTTTCTAATAATGTTTGTGTAGTTCAGGTTCTATAGGACTTGTGCCTTATGATTCTGAATTAGAAAGAACTATTAGAAAAATTAAAAAATTAAAAATTATTGAGAAAAAAAAAATTCAAGAAATGACAAATCAAAATATTAAAATGCTGAAAAGTTTAGACCTTTAAGAATTAAACAAACCCTAGGGTGCATGATCTTCATTGTAGTATTAAAAAACCCACCGTAGTGGCTAGTTCATTTGATCTTAAACCCATTATTATTCAAATTGTATCAAATAATCAGTTTGGTGAGCACCAACTGAAGTTCTAAATTTATATTTTGCTAATTTTTTTAGAATTGTGTGCTACATTTAAATATGATAGTGTATCAAATGATGCGCTAAGTCTTATATTATTTCCTTTATCACTAAGGGATATGGCTAAGATATGGTTACATTTATTATCACTTGGATCCTAGATCTATTAGAACTTGGGGTAATTTAGCACAGAAATTCCTTGCTAAATATTTTCCATCATTAAAAACTGTAAAGTTTAGAAATAATATTACATCTTTTGTTTAGTTTGAAGGGGAATCTATTTATGAAGCTTCAGAATGATTTAAAGAACTACTGAGAAAGTTTCCACACCATGCTATATCAGATTGGTTAATAATTGAAACCTTTTACAATGGATTAGTTGGATCACTTAGATCAATTATTGATGCCATTTCTAGTGGTTCATTGATGTGAAAATCATTTCATGATGCTTACAATTTAATTGAAGAGATGGCTAAAAATAATTTTCAATGGCCTTCTAAAAGGGTAATCTTAAGAAAGTAGCCAATATTCATGAAATTGATGGTTTTGCCATGTTAGCAAATCAAGTTACTGCAATTTCAAGGATATTAGACCAATTTGAAATGAATTTTCCTCAACCAATTGCAATGGTTGAAGAGAATTCATTAGGCCAAATGGTAGATTTTCTTGCATCATTAGAAACCTTGAATGTCATAAACAAGAAGCAGAATAACCTATATTCAAAGTAGTATAACCCAAGTTGGAAGAACCATCCCAAATTTAACTGGAATAATACTTTGGGTAGTAATAATTAACAATGTAGGAACAACCAATTAAACCCATTGGGAAAATAGAACAAACAAGGGAATATTAATTATAAACCTGCTTATCCTCCAGGTTTTAACAGTAATCCACATTTTAAGGAGAAAAAGTTGTCTTTATAAGAAGTGATGTTAAAAATGGGAAATCAATTACAAAATCAAGGAGCTAAAATTTAAATATTAAGAATCTGTTGGACAAAATAACAAATTCATTAAGAAATAGATTCCAATGAACACTTCCTAGTAATACTGAAGTAAATCCAAAAGACCATAATAAAGAGCAAGTAAAAACTGTTCAACTTAGAAGCTTAATAGAATTGGAAGGTAGAGTTCAAAATGAAAATGAAGTAGAGAGAATAAAATGTGAAGAGCCTGAAGAGGATGCTCAGAAAGGTTTAGATAGACCTATTTGTCCACTTAAATTTGACTTCGAAAATCTACCACATCCATTTTGTCAGAGGCTCTATTAATAAAAGTTGGATAAACCAATTTAAAATTTTCTCAAAATTTTTAAGAAGCTTACATTTAATATTTCATTTCCTAGAGGCTTCGAAAAAATTCCAAGCTATGTGAAGTTTATGAAGGATATTCTTAACAGAAAAAGGAAGTTCGAAGATAATGAGACCGTTGCACTTAGTGAGGAATGCAGTGCTATAATTCAGAAAAAGCTTCGTGAAAAGCTTAAAGATCCTGGTAGCTTCACAATTCTATGTGCAATAGGAGTCATATTTTATGGGAAAGCTTTATGTGATTTATGTGCAAGCAATAACCTTATCCCATTTTCATTATTTAAAAAATTGGGATTAGGGGAAACATCCCATACTACTGTAACTTTTTAGTTAGCATATCGTTCAAAAACTTATCCTAAAGGAGTTATAGAAGATGTCTTTGTGATTTAGGTTCAAGCATTAAACTAATGTGATTTAGTGATCTATGTGCAATAAGAGACAGATTTTATGATAAAGCTTTATGTGATTTAGGTGCAAGTATTAACCTTATTCCGTGGGATTATGAGAAATATCCCTTACTACTGTAAATTTGTATTTAGTTGATCGTTCAATAACGTATCCTAAAGAAGTTATAAAAGATGTTTTAGTAAAAGTGGATCAATTTATCTTTCTTGTTGATTTCATCATGGTATATATAGAGGAAGATAAGGAGATACCTATCATTTTGGGGAGAACTTTCCTAGCTAAAAGAAGAGCAATGTTAGATGTGAAAAAAGGAGAACTAACCACGCGCAAAAATTGATCAGACAATTACATTTAATATTTCCAAATCAATAAAATACCCTGCAAAAAGGTAAAGATGATGAATGCTATAAAATGAATGTGATAAGATATCTAAGTGTTTGACATTTCAAAAGAACTTATGTAGAGAAATCTCAAATGAATGAGTTGGAATAAAAATAAGAAGAAAAATTAGATCAATGTGAAGATTTTTACAAGGAAGTTTTAAATTATGTTCTAGAAAGTTTTGAAGTTTTGGACCCGACCAAAAAAGATAAATCTTTTTGTCCATCAATTGAAAAACCTCCTAAGCTTGAGTTGAGGTTACTCTCTGAACATTTGAAGTATGCCTTTTTAGGTGGTTCCTCAGCATTACCTGTTATAATTTCCTCAAAATTAACTAGAGAATAAAAAATGAGTTTAATGAAAACTTTGAAGGGTTACAAGAAAACCCTTGGACGGACAATTACTAATATAAATAAATCAGTCCTTCAATTTGTATGCATAGAATTCATATGGAAAAGAACTGCAAACCCAGGGCGAATCCTTAAAGGAGATTAAATCCTTTTAAGATAGAAGTTGTTAAGAAAGAAATTTTAATGTGGTTAGATGTTGGAGTTATCTACCCTATGTTAGATAGTCCATGGATTAGCTTGATTCACTATGTTCTTAAGAAAGGAGGAGTGACTATGTATATGAATGAGTGGAATGAGTTAATACCAATAAGACAAGTCACATAATGGTGAACATGAATTGATTATAGAAAATTAAAACTTACCACAAGGAAATATCATTTTCTACTACCCTTTCTAGATCAAATACTGGATAGACTAGCTAGGCATAAATAATTTTATTTTTTGGATGGATATACTGGTTATCACCAAATACAAATAGCTCATGAGAATCAAGAGAAAACAAATTTTACTAGTCCTTGTGATACATTTGCTTTTAGAAGAATACACTTTGGTTTATGTAATGCCCCTACTATATTTCAAAGATGTATGATGGCTATTTTTGTAATTTAATTACAAAAGATATAGAAGTTTTTATGGAGATTTGTCAGTGTTTGGAACTTCATTAGAATCATGTTTGGAACATTTATCAAAAGTTCTTAAGCACAGTAAAGAAATAAATTTTGTCCTTAACTGGGAAAAATTTTAATTTGTAGTAGCAAGAGGAATTGCTTTGGGAGATCAAATTTTAGAAAATGGTGTGAAAGTAGACCCTACAAAAATTCAAGTGATCGCTAACTTACCTTACCCAACAAGTGTGAGGAAAATTAGGGGTTTTCTTATGACATGTTGGATTCTGCAGGCGGTATATTAAAGACTTTTCAAAAATTGCTAAGCCTCTATGTCATTTACTTGAATAAAAATGTAATTTTTAATTTTAATAAAGAGTGCCTTAAAGATTTTGAATTATCAAAAGAAAAGTTAGTCACTAGACANCATTTTGGATTCTGCAGGCGGTATATTAAAGACTTTTCAAAAATTGCTAAGCCTCTATGTCATTTACTTGAAGAAAAATGTGATTTTTAATTTTAATAAAGAGTGCCTTAAAGAATTTGAATTATCAAAAGAAAAGTTAGTCACTAGACCAATTATTATTTCACCAGATTGGGAAGACCCCTTTGAACTAATGTGTGATGCAAGTGGTTATGCTATTGGAGCTAATTTAGGAAAAAAGCTTGATAAGATTTTCAAAGTAATCAACTATGCTAGTAGAACTCTTAATGAAGCTCAAATTAATTATACCACAATTTAGAAAGAGTTATTAGCAGTCGTATATGCTTTTGATAAATTTAGATCATACTTCATTAGAATTAAATGTATTGTGCATACTGATCATTCTTCTATCAAGAATTTAATGAGAAAGATGGATTTAAAACTAACACTTATAAGATGGATTCTTCTTTTGCAAGAATTTTATTTTGAGATAGTAGATAGGAAGAAAGCTAAGAATCACATTGCTGATCATCTATCCAGGCTTGAATTAGAAAAGCCACTTTGTTTTGAAAAAAAGATTAATGAACATTTTCCAGATAAGGAATTTTTAAATGTTAATGAGTGGCGTGTTATATGATATGTTGACATTTTGAATTTCATTTTTAGTAATAATATACCTTATGGAATGACATACCAACAAAAGAGGAAATTTTTATTTGAAGTTAAGTCTTGTTTTTGGGGTGACCCATTTTTATATAAACAAGGAAAGGATCTTATTATTCAAAGATGTGTGTCTTTAGAAGAAACTTATGGAATTATCTAAAAAATTCATAATTCTTATTTTGGGGGACATTTTGGTGTTGATAAAATAACATACAAAATTTTGCAATTAGGATTTTATTAGCCTACAATCTTTAGAGATGTTAACAATTATATTAAAACTTGTGATTGATGTCAACAAGTAGACAATATTCTAGGAGTAATGATATGCCCCTCAATTATGTGTTAGAAGTGGAGATATTGATGTTTGGGGATTGGATTTCTTGGGACCATTTATACCATCTTTCTGAAATTTATATATATTGTTGACACTAGATTATGTATCCAAAAGGATAGAAGCTATTGCTTTACCTCGATGTTGTTGCTCAAAGTGTTGCAAAGTTTTTAAAATCAAATATCTTTTGTAAATTTGGGATGCCGAGGGTGATCATAACTGATGAGGGAAGTCATTTTAGAAATGCAATAATATTGAAGTTATTAAAGAAATATCATATTAACTATCGAATTGATAATGCTTATCATCCTCAGACAAGTGTTTTAGCTAAATTATCCAATCATGAACTTAAAATAATATTGGAAAAAATTGTGAATCCAACAAAAATGGATTGCTCAGTCAATCTTGACTATGTTTTATGGGCTTATAGAACTGCATACGAAACTGCTATAGGAATGTCCCCATACAGGCTACTATTTAGAAAAGCTTGTTATTTACCAGTTGAACTTGAGCATAAAGAAAATTAGGCGATTAAGGAATTTATTTATAATTTAAAGGTTGCTGTTGAGAAAGACTACGGCAATTAAATGTGCTTGAAGTGATAAGAAATGAATCTTATGAAAGTGTTAAGATTTACAAAGAAAAGATGAAAATGTGGCATGATCAGAGGATTATTACTATGAATTTTGAGCCAAGGAAACAAGTTTTGCTTTCTAATGCAAAGTTAAGATTATTTTCAGGCAAACTTTAGTCTAGGGGGATGGGCCCATTTGTTGTGATGAAAGTTTATCCCTATGGAGCTGTGGATATCAAAGATCCTAAAACTGATAAAATATTCAAAGTAAATGGTTATAGACTAAAACATTACCTTTTAGGTAACCAACTTAATTGAATGATATTATGCTATTGAGTCAACCAGAATAAGCATTGGTTATGCCAGGCTTAGGACGTTAAACCAAGAGCTTTATGGGAGGCAACCCAAAGTTAACTGAGTGTTTATTTTGAATGTTATGTTGTTGTGTTTAATTTATAAAGTTTAGGTAGTATTTTGATTATATAATGATTTTGTGATTATTCTAAGACCTTAAAAGATGAATTAGACATGCTAGAATGAGTATTTGGACTTTAATTTGACATGTGCTAAATTGAGCACTAACGCTTAAGCGTTAATTTCTGTTGTTTAAGTTCTAAAGTTCAAAACATGTTTGAATTTTATTTTTTATAATTTTTAACCATGATTTGTTTAGATTTAACATGGGATAGCAGTATTAAGATGTACCTAGATGTTATAGGGACGTTTAGAGCCTATAAAGCAGCTTCAAAAACAAAGTTTACAGGGATAGTATTTGGCCAATACCTCGAAACTTTAATGCGAACACTAAAAATTAACAAAGGGTCGTTCTATAGACTAGGCATACCTTTATTATATTTATTTAATTTTATTTTGTGAGTATTTTATGATTAAATTTAAGATTATGGTTCATTAAGTAAATTAAATGTCGGAGGATTTAATTAAATTAAGCGAGATATTAAAGGCACAACGACTTGGCTCAATTTACTAAATAGCAAACCAAACCCAAAAGGTACGTGAAAAAGAATGAATTTAAGGACCCAGGTAATGCTAGTTTACCAACACACCTATTGGGGGTCTGTCTCCACTCAAAAGTAAAAGCCCTAAAGAGTTGATCACAGTTACCCAAGAAAGAAATTGGTGAATCAATTAATTAGAAGAAGGGAAATCTAGTCCATGAGGGTCATGGACACAATACCGATGTATGAAGATAACACTTCCTTATCATAATGGAGAGATAAATAAATCCTAGTGGAGTCAAAAAAAGCCTTCGGTCGACAATTTTGAAATTTTCAGTTGCTAGAACATATATTCTGACACCTGATTTTGAAAGTCATTTAATTTAATTTATATTAAAATTTAGAAAAAGCAATATTTTAATTTTTGAGAATACCAGACCAAAATAATCTCATATTTACAATAGTTTAAATGATCGAGAACAACACTGCAAACAAAATATCTACCTCGAAGGATATATACACTCCTTGTTGGTGGTGCTCTATTAAATAAACTAAGGAATTTATGAAATCTATTTTATTCTAGGAAAAACTATTTTTTTTTGTTGACCGACAAATTTTTCTAATATGAAGAATTAGACAAGGTTTATTTAAAGTCGGATTTTTAAAGTTACAAATAAAGGCAAGCCCATATAGTTAATTATATCTTAGATAACCGAAATAATCTAAGAAAACACTCGATTTAGATAAGAAAATATCGTCTTCAAAGAATTAAAAAAGATAAGGCTTTTCAAAGATCGGAAAAAGAGGTGTCAAATGTGAATGACTCAAATTTGGACATTGTTTTGGAATCCAAAGGAAGAAAAACTAGGGGTCGTTACAGATTCTAAGGAGAACCTCAATGACTTCCCAAGCTATTCTATGATTTGGCTTCAATTTTGGAGATATATTATTAATTGTATCATCCTGCAATTATTATTAATTAGGGCTTACATTTGCATGACACAAACATACAAATAGCCTTGAAGATGGGAAGATTTATTTCATGATGACCGACAAACTCAGAATCTGAAAATGAGTTAAAGCTTATACTGCACAATGAGGTTGTGCAAAAGCCTAAAGATAAAGTCAGGATTTATGTTGTATAAGCTAACAACCTCGAAGTCCTATGGCCTTTTATTTAAACTAAGGAAAGATATGTTGTTGTAGATCCTCGTGGTGTTGTAGATACTCGTAGAGTTGTAGAATGCTTCCTTCAGAGCTAGCTCTAAGCTCTTCGATAAAGTAGCAGTCCTAAAGTCTAAGGGTTCCAATGTTTAAATGACAAGTATCAGTTTAATCATTATGGGGGGATTTAAAGTTGATTAGAGAGACACTTGTTAGGATCCCACGGTTCCTTCATTTTGGTACTACTATTTTATTTTGAACTTAATTAGTTTAAATGAGTGATTAAGCTTATTTAAATAGGGGAGATCTCGTTAGCAACAGTGGGTTATCTCGTCCAACGTACTCCCATAAATTCAAAAGTGCATGTTAGAAGTTTTATTTCAAAGGATTTATGGTAACCTTTGAAAGTACATAATTTAATTTTTAAAATTGTTGATTAATTTTTAAAAATGGTTTTGTTTTGTTGGTGAACTAAAATTCACAACCAAGCATGTATAATATTTTATAGCAAGAGTAAATGGTTATAAATAAAATGATAGAAAGAAATAAAAATATAAAAGTGTATTGTCATCTTCTCGCTACTTCTGCTGAAAGATTAGCTTTTACAATTTATGTATGATTCTGCAAGAACAGAAAATGGAAAAAATCATTTGAAGGTGTAGTTACCAAACAAGAAGCCATGACTTGATGAGTCCCTAAAGGTTTTGGTAGATGATTTTCTTGAGCAAAGAATAATAAGTCTAATTGTCCTTCAACAAATCCAAAAAGTTGTAAAAGTGTCTACAAAAGAAATCCCTAACAACCTTTAAATCTCTTTGAAACATTTCAAGTTCATTTGAACCTATTATGTTGCTCAATTGATCATCCCAAATTTAGACATAGTTCAAATTAATACACCCTATGTTCAGTGACCCTGATTTTTTATTATCTTATGAAACGAGTGCTCAATTAATCAGCTGATATTTCATTAAAATGTTATGTGAATAAGAGCTCTTAGAAAATGCTTAAGCTATGAATGATTTTGTGCCCACCAGTAAAGCTGGGCCCGTAGTGCTTTCAAAAAATGTTTATGATCAATTATGTTTTCATTTATAATCCTCATTAGACATATTCAAATTGAGCCTAATGCACTACAAAACCCTTACGGTATAACATTTCAAGTTAACCTACTATAATTAAATATTGAATTAGGTGAAGTTCAATTATTTATAAAAAATCATATATTATCATCAAATCAACAATAAGGGGCATTAGATTAGTGAATTATCATCTTTCAAACGTGAGCCCACCACCTTAGAATCATTTAATTTAATGGACCTACAAATTATAATAATTAAGGAAAATTAGAATTATAACTTCGTTGTAAAGGAGTGAGAAATTAGTTTCTAACGTTTTAATCTCTTATATTTTAATCATCTAAAAGAGCTTGATATAATCAATATTACCCTTTTACCCTTTTTTTATCAACCCTAAAATTTATTAAAGGCATTAAGAATCCAAAATTACCATCTTGCTTCTAGGACTATTCACTTAATAATTCATTAAATAGAACTCAAATGACTCTAAAATTTTCAGAGTACCCCTCTAATGGGTCAGTTAAAATATCAGAGAAGAAAATGTTGTTTTTCAAAATTCTATTTAAGTTAAATAATTATTGTTAACTCAAAAATAGGATTTTCAATATTAATTCATTTAACTAATCAAAGTAAAGTTTTTGTTCATGGGAAAATTTTCGAGGTTCACCTAGGTTAGAGGACCACTCAGACAAGATTTTATGATTTTTAAATTATATTTTTTTACTATAATTTTTTATTAATTTAATTAATTTAATTAAATAGAAAATATGTTTTAAAGGCAAAAATTACTTGTTATATTTTTATTAAATCTCTCTAAGCCTAGGGAACTCAAAGAAACAAGGTTTTCATTTTTTTGTGATTTTTAATATATTTATTATAATTATCTAAATGAAAAAAATAGAGAAAATATATTTTTAGCCTTTCGAAAACTATAATTAACTTAGAAAAATTATGAAAAATATTCTAATGAGTGTCAAGTGGTCAAGAAACAATTAGGAATATTGTAGACCATTTTATTTTTTTTCAATTTTAAATTATTTTTAATTCCAAAATATGCTAAAAAATAAAGTAATTACTTTAACATAAAGTCTATTTTTCCTAAATTGTCCTGATCACAAGGAACTCAGAAAACAACTTTTTATAATTTTCATAATTATATTTAATTTAATAAATTATTTTAATAAAAAAAATGACATTTTACATAGAAAATAAACTTTAGTAATAAACATATTCCAAATTGATTCCAATTTTGTACAGTGAGTTAATGTGATTATCTTTTACAATGTGTAATTGATTTTGTTAAATTTTGAATACTCTTTTATTTAATTAATTTATATAAGATTTAAGTAAACTGTAAAAATATACAAAATCACTAAAATCCATTTTATATTTTTCATAGTATCCTTTGTCCTCGGTAAAGCTACCAAAATTAATCCCATAATTTTTTTATTTATATTTTAGTTTATAAAATTATTTTAAGCCAAACATAGGGAACTGTGCTTGAAAATTAGGGTTTTAAAGACATAGATGCTCTTTGAACTAAGAAAATTTATTGAACATCTCTATTAACATGAGGAATCAGCCCCTAAAATTTTAAATCATAGTGATTATTATTTAGCTAACTAACATTAAACATTACAACTAGTATTTTATCAATTAAAATTTAAACACACGTTAAATAATTTTAATTTTTGTTCCACATTGTTCTCTTCTATTCACTGAGCAAGAGGGTATTTTTATTATTTTTTTACACAAAGATATGGATTTTCTAAGTTCTATAATTAATTTAAATAAAAAATATTGATTTTCCTACTTAATCCAATCAGTTGCCACCTCAACCTATGGCTCTCTGAGCTATCCACATGTCATCCCGCTACTGGACACCGCCATCCACCTCAGCTGCCATGCAACCCACTGTTCCTGCCTTATCTCCTCATCCGGCGTGATCTTAGCCATCCAACTGACACACGTGGGATCCAACGGCTCTCCTTCATTGTCCCTGATCGACCAAACCGAAGAATCATCCACACTAAAAGATTTAGATCTCTCTCGAAACTCAATAAAATTACCTGAGATTTATTCCTACCCCTTCTTCTACTTGATACGAACACATATATATGGTTACATGCTTATGAAATCAAACTTCTCTTCACAAAATCCCAAACCGAGCCAAAAATTAGTGTTTATGGTCTATACCTGAGTCTGAGAGGGTAGGGCCAAGATTGGGAGAGGAGTGTAAGAGATTACTATTTGCTATGCAAGGAGGGCATGAATCTTCTATACAGATTAGTCTTGTAATCTATTTGTATACACTTTGAATTAGTGCAATATAATTGTATGAATTCAATTTCATTTGGAAGGAGGAATCCATGTGTTTTTGACATGATTAGTGAGTAGTTTAACTTACTCTTTCCTCTTATCATGAAGTAGTGGCATGAATAGGAAAATTTGTTTTATGATAGAATAATTTTAATTTTCATGTGATGAGAAATATCTTCGTTGCTTCATTGACATAACATACTGGCCATAGGCTATGTTAAAATCTATTGTAAGTTGAAACTAAGACAACAAAGAGTAGTGACTTCAAAGCATGAGTGAAGTTACATTGTCCGATTGGCTATGTTGAAGTAGATAGGCGGTGATGCAACTTTTAAAGGAAATATACTACATGGTTTGTATCTATTAGGAGCTTGTAGGTGATATTTGATGTAAGTGAATGGGTTCCGTACCATGAGTTGTAAGACTTTTTAACCACCTTCGCATCTCTGCTTGTTGTGTAAACCTAATAGAATACTAAGAAAATCTACACACTTAGAATGGGGTAGGTAGACATATGTTTCTTGTTCGTACAAAAATTATACATAGCTATATAAATTCTTCTACTTCTTCTACCTTTAACTTCAATTCAAGAGGAAAGGAATATTTATTATATAAGAACTTTCTAAAATTTAACTATCCTCTATTGATTAGATTTTTATTTAATTTAGTTAACTTTAATTTTAGAGTAAAGTAGTGAATTTAGAAAAATCAAACATTTTAGAAATCTTAGGTAAGGATAAGTTATTGTAGACTAGAACTTTTATTGAAGTGGTTACAAATTTACACTTTTCTTCATGGGATCGATCCACAAAGTTTTGGAAAGAAAGCTCTATAACTTGAATGATACATGTACTTGCGTAGTATCCGTAGTGTGTCAAAATTAAATAATGAATATAAAATGAGAGCTAATTGTTAAATAACACTTAATTGAGAATTCAGGGTGCAAGCACACACAGGCAGTTAGAGTTAAGTTTTTGGTGTTATTGTCTGGAAATAAAATTGAAGTAGTTACACACGAAGCGCACATCAAACCAAGGTACTGTATGAGAAAGTTCTTTTGGCACTAAGCTTACTCTAAGCTATCATCGGTTAAGTTGGGTTTAGTTTAGGTTTTCAGATTGGATTGGGTTGATTCAGGTTGGCTTTTTTTTGACCCAGTTAAGTTAGCTTAGGTTTGACTTTGGTTTGACTCAGGTTAAGCTTGGTTGACCTCAAATTGCTTAGGGCTTATTTGTCTTGACCAAAGTCAAGCTGGGTTGACCCAAGTTAGCTTTAGTTTAATTTATGTTGGCTTGGGTTAAGTTACGATGGCTCAGGATTGATTTGGTTTGAACTAAGTTTAGCCTAGTTGACCCGGGTTAGTATGGGTTTGATTGAGGTTGAGCCAAGTTGGCTTGGGTTTGATTTTTGTTTCATCCAAGTTAAGCAGGGTTTTCCAGGTTGGCTTGGGTTTGAATTTGCTTTAGCCGAGGTTAAGCTTTTTAAACCATGAAAAACTGGTTTGACCCAGATTAAGTTATGTTGACTTAGATTGACATAGCTTTTGTTTGGGCTTAACATAAGTTGAGCTGACTTGACCAAAGTTGGCTTAGGTTTTGTTTGAATTTGACCCATGTTAAGTACGGTGAACTCGAGTTAGGTTAGATTTAGCTTTGACCTGGGTTGAGCTAGGTTACCCTAATTTTGTTTCATTTTATTTATTTTTAACCAGGGTAAAGCTTGATTAACATGGATTGATTTCAGTATGAACCATGTTCAGCTGAGTTAACCCAAGTTAAATTTGTTTTAAGTTTGATATTTGACTTAAGTGAAGTTTGAGCTACGAATTAGTTTTTGATTTAAAGATTAGCTTGGGGTTTAGGTCAACTCTGGGTTAACTTAGACATGGGTTAGGCTAAGATATGGGTTAGGTTTAGCTTGGGTAAGACCTGGGTTAATTTAGGGTGTGGGTCAAGTCATAATTGTGTTAGACTTTATCTAGCTTAAGGTTCGGGTTTGACCTGGGCTGAGGTAGGTCAAGGATTCGTTTTAAGGTTTAGGCTAAACCTTGGTTGGGTTAGGTATAGATTTTGGGCATGATTGGGGTCAGGTCAAGTCTAAGGTTTGGCATACGGTATTAAACCTTCTCTGTGCTTTCTTTCACCACCTAGCCACTTCCCTTGCCCTGGCCGGCTGATACACCTAAAATATATAGTATTTTTATACACTTTTTTATACTTATTTTTGAGATAATGCACTCTAATGAAGGTTATTTGTGTGGTTTTTATTCAGGTACAATCAAATGGATGGTAAATGCTAAAAGGAGTGAAAAAAGATTAAATTTGGAGCAACAATGAAGAAAGTGCAAAAATGAGCTAGAGCGCCTAATCGCTAGAGGCTCCGCACCTAAGCGCCAGTTTTGGCACTAAAAAGTTGGGAGTTGTGAAGTTGTCAGCTGTCAGGAGGGATATCCTAACACCCATTTTAATATAATATATATATATATATATATATACATACACTTTTTGGGAAAATAATATTTTAGATTTTGAAAAATACAAGACTGGACCGATCTCATATTCCCAGTAGTTTAAATAAACGAGCTTGACACCATAATCAATGGATCTACCCCAAAGGATAAATGCACTACTTAGTGGTAAAACTCAATTAAATAAACTAAAGATTGTATGTCATCCATTTAAATCTGCAAAAACCATTTTATTTAAAAGCCAATAATTTCCCATATTCAATACAAAAAATGAAATGAGGTCTATATTGAGTTTGGTTTGAGAATGCTTCCTATAAGAGCAAGCCCCTATAGTTAATTACATCTTAGATAACCGAAGTCACCTAAGAAAACCCTCAATAAAAATCTGGGTATATTACCTTCAAGGAGTTCAAAATGAATAAGGCTTTTCAACGAGATCGGACAAAGTGGTGTGAAAGGGGGATGACTCAAACTTGGAACATTTATTGTAGAATCCAAAGGAAGAAAGAACTAGGGGATGTCACAAATCCTGAGAGGACCTCGGTGACTTCCCAAGCTATCCTATGGTTTGGCTTCAACTTTGGAGATTATAATTATTGAATGTTTCATCTTTTATTAATTAGGGCTTACATTTGTGTGAAACAATCACACAAATATCCCGGAAGATGTTAGGATTTAGGTCTTAATAAACGACAACCTCAGAATCCTAAAGCGAGTAGAGCTATACAAAGGCTTGAAGATAAATTGAGGATTTATGTTGCATAAGCAAACAACCTAAAATTCATATGGATTTGTTACATAATCTAAAGAATGGTTTAGCTAGTGAAGACATGTTTTTCTGTTGAAGATTGTAGTGCTGCCTACAATGCTAGCTCCAAGCTCCTCATCATGGTGCGTTTAAGTTTTATAATGTATCAAGTTATGATGTCAAATCAGATGTCCCGATGGTTATGGTCATATAATAATTATGGGGCATATTAAAGTTGATTAGAGTGACACTGGTTAGGATCCTATGGTTCCCTCGTTCTGGTACCACTATTTTCTTTCAAATTTAGTTAGTCCAAATGAATTTACTAAACTGAACTTAATGAGTTTCATACTTTCATTTAGACCGTGGGAAATTTTGTTAGCAACCGTAATTTACCTCCTCCTTGGGATTCCCGATCATCCGATAGAGACATCTTAATTTAGTTGCAATTGTTGTTTTGTAATGTTAGTGATTAAATTTTGAGTTGTCTTATATTTTGAATGTTGTGGCGATGAATTTTATATTGATTGATTTTAATTTGGTTTTTATTTTATGACTATCCTAGAAGTTTTAGGCTCTGTTTGGCGCAACTGTGGATTATTTATAATCTGCTGATAAATAGATTATTCTGATAATCTACAGATTATCAGAATAATCTAGCTTGCTGTTTGGGGCAGCTTATTCAGACTAACTTATTGGTGGTTAAATGACATTCCTGCCCCTGTTTGATAAAACTGTTTAGGGAAGCTTATTCAGAATAGCTTATTGGTAGAAAAAAAACATATAGTGCAGAAACACACGATAATGACAGAGATGTTCTAAAAGATACCATACAGTTCTCAAATCCTAACGAGTACCAGGAGAACTAAAAAAATATAAATACAAGTACAATAATAAAGAGAAATATTAAAATATTTAACTTAAGACTTTGGCTACGTTGGTCCTCAACTGCATTGTCTGTCTGAGAAAACATCGGATTCACATGACTGCTGGCATGACTACTAATAGTGTAATATGTGATACTATCAGCCCACCAGAAGAAACCGCAACGAGCTGAAACACCTCTGGCACAACCATAGAACCGCATCCCAAAGCAATGTTCCTTATGTGACATTAGCAACGAAGACGATAGTCCAAAATAACACAAAATTCCTCTGTCTGTACCTGATATTCTTGAGTTCATGTTGGTATAACTGTGAAAACAACAAACGAATGAAATGTTAGCTTAAGGTATTTTAGCAAAAAAATCAAAATTATATGTGTATGAATGTAAACCTATAGTCTTATTAAAAGAAAACTTGGTAGATCAACAACCACAAAAAGCATCTGTGATAGACTCCCTTAAAGCAATCATATCAGCCAAACTTTCAGCATCTTGATCTCCAAAATCATTAGATTCTATATCCTCCTCAGGTAATGAATGCCCCCCACAAGTCTTGTTGGTTGCTCAAAAACATTGAGTTCATCATTGTCAGCCATACTGAAGTCTGTATCTGATTGCGAGGAATGTCTTCGGATGAAGTTATGCAGTGTCATTATTGCAACCATATTGTCCACCTGCTTTTGGAAAGGATACGACGACATATCACGTAAGATGACCCACTTCTTCTTCCAAACTCCAAATGTTCTTTCAATTACCCCGCTTAAAGATGAGTGGTGTTTATTAAACATTTCCTTTCTGTCACGAACTGTTCCATTAGCTCGCTCAAAATCAGGAAGATGATTTCTCATGTCAGAGTAGGGCTTCAGGTATCCCCTTTGCATAGGATATCCTGCATTAACCATATAATATTTTCCTGGTATGAAAAATAATGTTAATAAAAAATTGCACAACCCCACATATTCATATTGCTAAACAAAACTAACCTGATGGGGGGTGAGGGAAACACTGCGATCCATTCCTCGTGGCAAAGGAGAAAATCTGACTGTAATGTGCACTTCCTTCCCAGCCCACAACCACAAAAGTAAAACACATGTTGAAGTCGCATACATACATGACATTTTGCGTTGTTGAACCACTACGACCGATGCATGCTACCTTCTCGTGGTTGGGTATTCAGGCATCAACGTGTGTACCGTCAATTGCACCAATACAACTCTGTTTAGTTGTTCATTAGAGAGTTATAGTATTATTAAAGTATAGCATGTAACAAAATAAAAACACTGATAGTTACCTTGAAATATGGCATGTATCGAGGATCGTTGGCAATTTGTTCTGGAGTGGTAGCAAATGATGGATCCTCTGGTTTAATTATTTGAGTTGCTAAGCTAACAAGTGCCTGTATCATTTTTGAAAAGTAACGACTAATTGTTTCAGATGAATGTTGAAATCTTTCCATAGCTCCTCGAGTTGACTCATTCTGTGCCAGAATGTATAGTGTTACAGCCAACACCTCCTTAGACAGAGTTCTAAAAGAACCATGGAGGCAGTGATTAAGACATAACTCGTGCAGAAGACCCATAAAAATAGGTGCCATCATTCTGAATATATTTCGGAAACTTATTGAATGTCCAAAAAGCATTTCACTAACCCATCTATCTCCAATATTGGTGGATTTCATGCGGGGAATGCGAGTAGTGCTACGCTGGTAATAATCCAACAACAATATCACAACGGCTATAGCAAATGTCATTCTCTTACAACGTTCACATTGCGAATCCATCCTAAATGATTTAAAATATAAACATTAATATTCAACTATCCAACAATTTAAAATGTTAACAATTGTACTACTAATAAAAGTTCTCATTTGCTACATATAGAGAGATTACACAAGTAGAATGACACATATAGAAGGAAAGACATATATTAAAGATAAAACAACATAAGTAGAAGTTCAATTAGTGCTGATAAATAATGAATCCATATAAAATATCATTCATCGAAGAAAACGCGCAAAAATTCAAGACACATTTCAAGCTCAAGCGCCATGAATATTTTCATTCTAGTTGAATCCTCAAGTTTTTTCACACACTCTGCGTGAAATCGCCTATCTGCAACAACTTCAGGAATAGTACGCAAAAGCCTGAAACAGTCTAATATGCTTGCATCAGAGATAGGTGGAGCTGCAAATGCTTCATTCAAATGATCAAAGGAGGTGTTCAAAACATGTTCTTTCTCTTTATTTTTCTTAGCAACCTTGGGCCTATTTATTATGCTAGAGTCCCCCGTATCTCTTTGATTAATGCTAGGCACATCTTCATCAAGTGTCAATGGTTCAGGACTGAATTCATATGGCATCTCTGAAAAGGTACTTTCACTTGGGTTGAAAGTAAATTTTCTTGTTGCGACAACACATTTAAACTTTATGTCCAGTTTTTCTTCAAATTCCAGCTCAATCCCGCACTGTCTGTACTTTTTCGTTGCAGGTACCGCTTGTGACATAACTTTTTAAAGCAAATAGTTAAGCAAGTAAAATTATAAAAACCAATTTAGAAAGCAAACAAATCACAGAGTAGATATAAAATTACCTCCGATTTTTCAGCCCACCATTCAGCCGGAGCATCAATTGTCCGTTTAATTTGATCCCAACCCAAACCTGTAGATCCACATTTCAACTCCTTCCATATTTTCCATTCCTTCTTTAATTGGTCCCATTTATTTTTGAATTTAAGCTTGTTGTAATCTCTGTTAGTTAGTTCTTTGAACCTCATACCAATATTATTCCAGCCCTCCTTATTAATGTACGTTGTATGCCTGTTCCCTAGCTCAATTTCTTTTATACATAGGTCATAAAATATATTGGTGACTTCTTTATCCCGCATTGCAGAGGAACAGCCTTCAGATGTATTACCCATTGTGAAACTATACAAATGATTACAAGTATCACATAATAATTAAATTATCTCAATTACCCAACAATTTTACAAATAAATGCTAAAAAAGTGCTAAGAATAAAAAAAACACACATGTTTTTATGTGGTTTGGTCAAAGACCTACATCCACAATAAGGCATCGAACATGTTTTATTATCAAATTTTTAATCGTACAAAGCTATATTTCTCACTAGAGAGGACTACAAATATAAAATATATGTGTAATATGCAAATTCTAATACATGTCCTTCAATTCAATTCCAAAAAAGCTAGGACTATCCGTAGTCCCATAATGTATCAACTTATGTCAACACCAAAATATTCATGCATTGATGTATGTAGCAACCACATTAATCTAAAAATACTAAACGTAAATCTAATTTTCATTGACAGAAACTACTGCTTTGATGTATCTAGCAGCCACATTAATCGAAATCATCAATTTCTTTGTAACATCTTGCAAGCAGTGAAAATTTCTCTCTAACTACAATGAAATAGGGAGAAACACACCTTCCAAAGAACCATTTGTTCGAAGTGCACAGTAACAAGAAAACCAAAAACAAACTTGAAAGCTATGATTTGCACAAAAAACATGCTCCAACTCAAATTGGCATTGCAATGGAACAGGAAGAACAAAAATTCTTTTTCGAAGTGCACCAAAACGGGAACAACCAAACTCTATGTTCATAATCTAAAGCCCTAAAAAAAATCTAAAATGATTTGCACAGAAACATGTTGCAACTCTGGAAAAATTAAGAACCACCAAAACCTCATTATAGTGTACAGAAACTATTTGCACAGAAATGATTTGCACGGGAAATCAAAACTTGCACCTAGAAATAACCAACTCCTTGCTCTACAATGCATTCCCAAATAGTCCAGGAAGTATATTCTCAAAACCAAAATAGAGATCCAAGCCAAATCTTGAGAAAAAAAAAGAAAAGAATCCAATTGATGATCGGAAGGAGAAGACCGAGCAAAACCAAACCAGAAAGCATACCAGATCTCAACAGATTAACTAATGGGAGGTGATGTTTGTTAGGGAGAAGATCGGTGAGGGAGAAGGAAAGGGAGAGCGTGATAGAAAAAACAAACGACACGGGAGGAATTCACGACCTAAAATCCAGCTTCAAACGTTGATTGCAAGGCCTTCCCTGTAATCAGAATTGTAATATAAAATAAATAACGCACATCGAGGTGTTCCCAGAACACCACCCCAACGCGTTATTCAAACACAGTGACGGTGTTCCGAAAACACCACCGCACCAGGATAATCCCCCCCAAATGACCCCTTAGTTTTCATGTAGAGTAACATCGTTGTTTAGCATGCAAGTTTATAAGTATAAAAGTACAGTGTAAAAGTAGAAGAAAGAAGGTACTGTAAATTTTAAAAGTGTACATCGTGAGTTTTCTCTTTCGTCCATCTGAAAGTTCAATATTTGCAAGGCATGTATATATAATTTTGCAGGAACTAAAGCATGCTTATAAGGAAAGTAGAAAATACAGGTTTGAGGTGTGTCTACCAGATCATATGTCATATCTTAGTGGGTTCAAATTTTGAGGATGATTCCATTAAGAAAATTGTAGTAAGTCGAGATGTCATTCAAGATTTTCAAACGATCATGAAGAAATCTCGGGTAATACCCTAGATATTTCATAGTCCCTAGAATCAACTTGAGCTTTTTTTGGTCTTATTGTGTTTGCTATATAGTTCACCCATTAAATACCCTTATGCTCAGTGAACTATGATGTTTTGATTATCTCTTAAGTGGAGTAATTATCACTTGATATCTCACTTATGAATTATATAGATAAGGACTCATGGGGGAAACTTGACTTAATTAAGGAATTTAATTACTTTAATTTTAAAGAATGGGCTTATAGTGTTTTGAAAGGTTTTAAATTAATTATAAATTATTTTCTAAACCTCTTTAAACACAATTTTGATTAAGTCTAGTTTACTACTATGCCCATAAGATTTAGTGGGTAGATTTCCAATTTTTAGAAAGAGGCTTTGAATATTTCTGCTCTTAATCAAGAATTATAAATTATATTAAAACCATCATTTAGGGTTCAAAATTAGTGAATTATGAACTTCCAAACCAAATCAATCACTTTAATATCTCTTTATTAAATATTCTCTCAAATTTCATTAATTTAAAAATTTATAAATTTACTCTTTATTAAATCAAAGTGACGTTGGTTTCTACCACTTTAACCCTTTTATGTTTCAATCATTAAGACATGTTATTTAAAAATATTTATTTCCCATTCACCCTCTTGATTAGGCCTAAATATTAATTAGGCCTTAAATTACAAAATTACCCTTTTGCCCCTAAGGCCTTAATCCGCTATAATTCATTAAATTAGACTCAAATGACTTAGAAATTCTATGCTACCTCACTCATGTGTTAATTAAAGCTTCAGAAGAGAAAATGTCATTTTTTCAAATTTATTTATTTTTATAATTATTTTTAATTCAAAAAGAGGGATTTTCAATGAAAATTTAATAACTCAATCGAAATAAAACTTCTATGCTTAAAACAATATATTAGAGGTTCCCTAGGTCAATGGACCACTTGGAGCAATTTTCATGATTTTTAGAGATTTAATTTAATTATTAAAATTATTTATTTGTTTTGAGTATTAATTAAATATAAAATAATATTTAAGTGAAAAAATAAAGTTTAATATTTTATTAAATCTTTCTGAGTCCAAGGAACCCAAAAAAATAAATTTTAGATTTTTTTGATTTATATTTAAATTATTAGAAATATTTTAGTAAAAATTTTGAGAAAATTCATTTTTAAGCTTTTAAAATTAATATCTTTACTTAGAAAATTAAGAAAAATTATTTTAATTGGTTCCAAGTGATCAGGAAGCAAAATGTGACATTTTATTATGTTTTTTACAATTTTAAAATTTTAAAATTTTTAGTTAAATTTTAATTATTTAAATACTAAAAAATATCTTAAAAATGAAGAATTTATTTTAATTCAAATTTATTTTTCTGAGGTTCCTCTGGTCATAAGGATTAGAATTATTTTAATGCAAAAAATGTGACTTCACTTAATTAATCCATTTGAGTTGCCAAATTAACTCTAATTGACTTGAAATTTTTATGGGGAGCTCCTCTAACATTAATTATTGTGTGGAATAGTTTTTTGTGCAATTTACATTCATAATTACTCCAAATTAATTTTATTTCAGTTTTTCGGGTCGGTGACAATTAGGATTATTTTTAATGGCTTAAACCATATTTATATATTTTTTAGGGTCCTCTGACCAAGGTGAACCTGCCAAAGAAAATTTATATTTTACTAATGAGTATTTGAAATATTATAATGTTTATACCAAAATAAGGACCATTAACTTGAAAATTAGATATCTTTAGCTAGAGATACCCTCTGAACTTGAAGAAATCTGGAGAGATGCCTAACAATAGAGACATCAAAAGCCCCACGGTCCCATGCCATGGTGAAATGTCTATGATAATGGAGAATTCAAATAAAGAAAATAACATTTAATTAATTAAAAATAATACATGCCTCAAATAATTTTGAAAATATTTCCACATTGTTTTCCTCTCTTCACTAAGTAATATGATATTTTTATTTTATTTTTATGATTTTTCTACATAAAGTTATGCATTTTTGAAGTTCTGGAATTTAAAAAAATCAAGAAAATGCCCTATTTTTCTATTCAAACTACGCGATGCTGACTCAACCTAGGCGGCTCCATCGTCCACGTAGCCACTCCGCCAGCCTCCACTTTATGAACAGTGCTCCATCCAGCGTGATCTGAACCATCCGTGTGATACGCTCCATTTGATGGTTGCGGGTCATCATCCCCAATGGACTGAACCCGCAAACCGACCATTTAAAAACCACAATATCTCACTTGATACTTAACCAAATCAAGTGCAGTTTGTTTCTATGGACTTGTCTTGACTAGGAGAACATATCCATACAGTTAATTCACCCTTAAATCAGCTCTATTCTCATTGAGAGTGAAATGAAGCTCAGTTTATGGTTAAGTTTCAATACCTTAGTCCTAGAGGGGAAGCCTCGATTGGATGCTTATGGAAGCATTGTGGGGTCCCAAGAGCTTAGGGATGGAGCCTCGAGCTATGGTGAATTGTCTAGATATGAATTTGACCAAGGACAAATTATGCGGTTGATCAAAGTCCACCCTAGGGTGCTCTGGTGATGGGGCCTTTGTTGGGATCTTCTTCTCTTCCTGTGGGGATGGTGGGTGCAATTAATTTAAATTTGATGGAGGTTTGGGGGGTGTCCTGTTTCTACCATAAACTTGAGCTCAAGTAGTGGCTTAAACTGGCTAAGGGTTGTTGGGTTAAGCTACAAGAGGTCTAAAGGAAGCTCTGGAAGAAATTTAACAGAGTTTCCTCAAGAAATTTAAAGCTCTCTTGGTTTTTCCATGAAGGGGGGCGGATTTAAATATATGGGGAAGGAGAGGCCACCAAGGGCAATTGATGGGTGCTTTAGGTTGCTTCTGTGGGTGCCAGCAAGGTGCAAAAATCCAATTGGGATGAGATAGCTTGGATTCGCTTAATTTTTAGTTTTAGCCTTTGTGTGGTTTTTACTTTTGGGTGTAGCCGACCGGCCAGGGGGTGTCACCATCTAACTCAAGGAGGTCAGGGCATGGTCTTGGTGAAATCAAATGGGTTTGGCCATGTGTAAAGGCACAGGATTGAAATAGTATGGGGAAAGGGCCATTTTAGGTAAAATTGGGCCAAAGCATGGGTTGGGTTGGGTTCAGCCACCAAGGTTGATCTTGGGCTGAAGGGGATCAGATGAGTCAGCTAAAGTGACGTGGAGAAGTCACCATCCAAGTGATTTGGTTATGTTTGACATTTAGAGGATTCACTAAAATGGTTAAAAGATTTTTTAAAGAATATTTAAAGTGGCTTGTCCTGTTGCCACTAATAGTTTGATGATGTCGCAAGGCTCTCGTGGCTTGCTTGTGGCTTGAGAGTGGCTTCATGGCTCCCCTTTGGCTTGGCTAATTTTTATGAGAAAGGATTTTTAGAATTTTTGGTATTTTAGTGGAGTTTGTCATGAGGCTTTATTTGGAATGAATTTATCATGAAATTAAAGCTTAAGAAGTAATATTTGATTAAATGGACGATGAGTGAAAGATTGTCATATGGGCTTTGGACTTGGGCCTTTAAAACTAGATGTGGTGGGCTTCGGCTTTTAAAATGTACATTGAGTTTGTGCAAAAATTTGGTATAATTTAATGTTGAGTTTTGTGTAGGATAATGTCATGAAGGATTTGGCAAAATTTCAAATGATTTTAAGTTGAATTGATAGGCCAAATTAGTGGATTTGGGCATATAGTCAAAATTGAGCCTTTTTTATTTGAATAAAATTGGGCTTGCAATTGGACCAAATTGGGCTTGAATTTTGTTTATATTAGGATTGGGGATGCTGAATTTTGATTTAGAATTGAAATTAGGCAAAATTGGGGCTAATTTGGGGACATTTGTGCCATTAAGGGCAAATTGGGGCTTTTACTCAAATTGGGTAAAATAGGTCAAATTTAGTTAAATTGATGATCAAAAATTAAAATTGGGAATATTTGGGATGATTTTGGAATTTTTGGGAATTTTTGAAATTTTTAGGTCATGAAGGGCATTTTGGTAATTTTGGCAATTTTTTGGATATTTTGGAAATTTTGTAATTTTGATGAATTTTAGTCAATTTAGGTAGCGCTGAGTGGTTTGAAATGAGTTTTGGAAAAATTTAGGTATTTTGTGTAATTTTAGAAAAAAAATAGGGTTATAGAGGTATTTTTGTAATTTGGTGATTTTGGGCCAAAATGGGCCAATAAGCCATGAGGCCATACCAAACCAATAAGAACCATATGAGGACTCTTTTTGGATTCTCAATATGCTGGTTCTATCTCTGTTAGCCAAAGGCTATGAGAATATGTTTATCCATATGAGCTCTCCAAAGGGAGTAAGGAGACCAACTTAAGGGGTCCTAGGGTTTGGGGTAAGTGAAAAAGTATAGTGTGGTGAAGTTAATCCCACCAAAACTAGATCACCGAGGGTTGGTCCTAAGGTCTGACCATCCTATGGGGGACTCCCCTTGAGCTCCTCCATACTGACCCCACCTTCTAAATGCTAGAGGTTAGGACCAACATATGGAATTTCAAGTTGAGCAAAGAAGAGTTTAGAATTTCTAATGGTGAGTGTTCATTTACTAGTTTTCTAGGAATAGTCAACAAGAAAGTTCTATGGCTAGACCCTAGGATACTAAAGAGGAAAACCTAGACCTCAACCAAAAGTGAGGTGAACAGCCACGTACCTAGCGCTTAAGTGCCAGAAGTAGTTACTTGATGATATATTTAATTTGAGCAGATTTTTGAAGAGGTATTTGAAGTAACCTATGATAAAAACATAGAAAATAGACCATGAAAATAAAAACTCATTCAATTGGATTTTGAGGAGGCAACTTATAGAAGATAATTTGAATGGAGACACTCTTTTGAAGAGACACAATGACACCCCTTGGATTTTTATAAGAAAAGACTTAGATTTTCGAGCAAAGAAGGCCAACCACCCATCAACTTTACAGCCATCATCCATAGAAGTCGCCGCCGCTGCCACCCATTGCCATCACCACCATCGACCACCTTCTCTTTTTATTTTGAGTTTTAGTTTGCATTGTGAGTGAAGGAAGAGGATTCAAATAAACTTCAAGACATTTGGTGGAGGGGATTTGAGATAAGTGTTTATCTTTGTGATTACACTTGGTTTTAATTTACATTTTTTATTTGTGTGTATGGTTTCTACTCTTAAACTCATGTGTGGTTATATTTTATCCATGGATTATGAGCAGTTTTCTTTATCTTTTACCTTAAAATGATAAGTTATTAAATATTTAAAGAAAGTCGTGTGAAGTATTAAGCTTCAAATTTGGAATAAGTTGTGATGATTTAAAACCTTGCACTTCATTTACTTCTTTATTTAGCCAATTAATATGTTAATAACTGTTGTGAGAATGTGAAAGATCTGAGATGTTATTCTCTCAGTCAAAATTTTTTTAGAATCACATATTGATTTCATGAATGACAATATAGTTAATGGGGTCGAGTGCAAACAAATAGGGAAACAAACTTTTAAAGGGTGTAGAATTAGAGGGCTTTAGAGTAACAGGCTAAAGCCCTCAATTTGATTTATAAATTTAGGTTTTGATAAGATATGTTAGCCCCCAGGTAGAGGAAGAAGAGGGAACTCTAGATTGAGAGCTAGTATATTCTCTGCCTAGCCGGTCTTTAAGACTAGATACACCAAAAATATATGCATTTTTAGACCCATATTTTATACTTATTTTTGGTGATATTGCATAAAATATATGCATTTTTAGACCCATATTTTATACTTATTTTTTGTGATATTGCACTTTAATGGAAATATATGTATTTTTAGACCCATATTTTATACTTATTTTTGGTGATATTGCACTTTAATGGATTTTATATTTTATGTTCTATAGTAGGTTGTTGATTTTTAGGACATGGAACAAAAAGGAAGCAAAAATGATGAATTTTGGTGCCAGTGTCGGTGCAGGCCCTATTTCTAGAAGATTCGATGAATTTGGACGCTTTTTAAAGAGTTTTTGAATGCACCTATTAGAGAACCGACTGTAGGCTCTATTTAGAGCCAAAATTGATCAACAAAGAGGCCTTCCTTCATCCTTCTTCTTCTTCATTCTCCCCTATTCGCCATTCATCGCCCCTTTTGCTCACCTCTTATCATTCCACCCGATTAGTGAGTTATTTTATATATAGTTTTGAGTTTTTCTGGTGAGTTTGAGTGTGAATTATTCTCAAAGAAGTGTTGGAGAGGAAGAGAAGTGTGAGAGTTTTTCTTCTTACATTTCCTAAGAGATGCTATAATTCATTTGCTTTGAGAAAGAGTTTCAGATAAGTGTTGATTGTATATTATTATTGTACAAATTTTCTTTCACATATGACATTTGTATTTTGTTGCATCTTTCCCATGAAGTCTAAGTAGTTTCCTTTATCTTTCTCCGTAATCTAAGATATGATGAAATGAAGAGATAATTCGGATGTGCTAATGTTAAAATTTAAAATAAATTGTGATGGTTTTTCAACTCCACTCTTAATTTACTTTTCGTATCTGGCCAATTGAATTGTTAAAATATGTTGTGAAACATATGATCCGGGAAATGGAGTATGAGTTCTATAACAATTAAAATATATTGTGAAACATATGATCCGGGAAATGGAGTATGAGTTCTACAACAGAGTGAGGGTCACATTTGATTTCATGAAGGAGAAATTTGTTTATATGTTGTGAAACATATGATCCGGGAAATGGAGTATGAGTTCTACAACTGAGTGAGAATCACATTTAATTTCATGAATGAGTATTTTGTTCATGGAATTATGTGCAAATAAAAAGGAAAATATACTTTATTAGGTGTAGAATTGGAGATTTCTAGGGTGACAGACTAAAAATCCCCAATTCGATCTTAGTGTTCAAAAACTAAAGTGAGAGTTAGCTATCAGGGGAAGGGAAGTGGGAGCTCTAGAGTGGGAGCTAGTATCTTTCTAGCCTAGCAATGCATTTAAGAGCTAAACCTAAGATTTGCTAATGATTTTTTATAACAGTAAATCAGGGTAGAGAATTAAAATTGCTCCTATTTGATAATACATATTTAAACATTTATCTCATTTCATTTCACCCAAAACTCATTGTAGTGGAAAAGATGCTTTTTCATATTAGAAAACTTTATCACATAAACATAATTTGGTAGTTGTTAGTTTTAAACCCTGCTTTTAATATTTGCTAGTAGTTAATAATTTAGCTTTGATAGTAACTTAAACATTTGAAATTAGAAACAGTAATTTTGTATTACATTTGTGAATTTCCTAGTTAATTTATCATTTCAAATTTAAACCTTCCTCATGAGATCAATATTTGGGACTTAAAAATAAAGTCTTATATTACTTGATAACGATAGGTATACTTGCGTAGAACACCAACATTAAGTGCTTAAGGTTATTATTCAAAAAATACCACACCAAGTTTTTGGCACCGTTGCAAAGCGGACTCAAATTTATAAATTTTACACAACTATAATTTTGTTGGTCAAGTTTTTGGCGCCGTTGCCTGGGAAGATAATGGTAAATTAAATAGATTTGAAAAATTAGAAAATTTA